>PYST01000025.1:86647-116489 GCA_003049485.1 Ophioceras dolichostomum
AAAACGGCTGCGCGATCCTGCCGCACAGCGTGGCACGATAAAAGGAGAAATGCACGGTAAGTGGCTCTTGTAGCACACACCACCTGGCAGCACATGTGGTAGGTGGTAGTTGGAAGGGAGAGAGTGCGTGGGAGAAAGGTGAGCGAGTCACGGAAGAGGATTGGCGATCAATTTACCTATCTATCCAGTGTGTGCATTTAAGATCTATTCAAGGCTAGGTACGAGAGTACCTAAGGTAGGTAGGTAGGGTAGGTAGCTATCATGTAGATATATTGAGAAGAACGTTGAGTCCGCAGGTTCCTTGGCATATGGGTGCGCGCTCACGCTTCCAGACTCTGAGAGGTCCGGGCGTTGGACAACAAAGCCCTCGCCTTTCCGTCCTGCGAGAGACGTAAAAGACAGGGCCAAAGCAGAAGCAGAAGGGGCCAGAATTACCACGCTACTCGCTCACACACGCACACGCGCACGAAGTATAGTTGTGTCGTACCGTCGTTCGGGTCGTTCCCCGGCCGGGAGGAGAAACTCGGAGGGAGAAACTCGGAGGGAGAAACTCGGGGCAAAAAGGGGTGTGACGAGAGTATGTAGACTCGAAACCCTTCCTTTGTGCCCCTCAACTGCAGTGCCTCACAACTGCAGCAAAACCTCGAGTGGTGAGTGGTCGGTGGTCGAGTTGGTCCAAGCGAAGGAGGAGCAGTGTGTGTATAGTCAGTCTTTAGTGCCTTTCTTGCCACCACCTCTTCCCTCTTCCCTTCCCCCCTCCCCTCCATTCCCCTCCCATCCCCCTCCATTTCGGTTGCGGCTGGACCATTGGCGGTTTCCCCCGCTCGGGGCTCAGGGAGTGGCAACTGACGGGACGGGAAGTCGAGTGTTTTTCGTCGGCTCTCATGCAAAGACGACGCAGTTGAGCAGCGCTGCGCGCATCGGCTTGCACCCCTCAACGCCTCGGAGCGTACGACAACACAACCCAGCCGCAAAATGACCCGTCAATAAAATTCAAATCTGCATCATCCGCGCCATCCCCAGTCCAGTCCCCCTTGTTAGTGAGGAGGAAGGCTCGGCTGACATCCCAGGCGCCTGGACAAGGGGCCATTTCTTGCTTTTGGCCTTCACCTTCTTTCTTTTGGACTTGGTTGTGTGGTTCTTAGCTGAGTGAACATGCCTGCTAGTAGCCCATAGCTGCAGTCGTAGCCCGAGACTCCCGGTAGTCCCCACTACTAACGGCTGGGAGATGCGACGGTGGCTTCAGGTAATATGACGGAGGGAGGCACCACTCGGACCGTTGAGGTGTCCAAAACTACCAGTATGGAGGGAGTGGTGATGTCGACCAACGTTGAGGTTTTAATTCTAGGTGTTAAGCGGCGTGAACACTTAAGACACTTCGATGATGTGCTGCAACGACATTAACATTGGCATTGGAATTGGCAGTCCACGGGGCAGTGGCGATGTGATCGGTCGAACGTGATGATCAGCATCAGGGTCATCATCATGACTGTACCCAGGTAATCATGTCTGCATCATGGCGGGACCGCGACAGAGCTCCTCCCCCAGAGTGCGGTAGCAGTGTATCGGAATATGGCCAGGGCCAAACCTTCTGCAGCTCGGTGCTGGACTTGTATTAGCGGACAAGGGGCATCCTAGCCCGCCTAACTCCTCGTGCCACCCACCCATCTCTCACTGCGGTGTTTCTTCAACGCCTCTAATGCCTGCAATGCAATGCAGTGCAGCCAGCGAAGCAGGAGGGAGGCAATTGAGCATGCCTGCATGGCCCCCTGCCCGCTCCCCCATTCAGAAATCGATGGTAGCCGTAGAACCCCAAGGAAGCTGTGACCCAATCCGATCCCTCGAGTCCTCCCTCGCCTCATCACAGTGCCTCTTTCTTGGAAGGAGCAACAAGCCATGCTGAGACCCTCAGCCATGAACCCTGAGCCCCCCGGACATGGAACTGGAACTGCTTGGAAACTTAAAGCTGGAGCTGAAGCTGGAAATTCCCCTCAGCAAATAATTCAATCCAACGTTGAGGTGGGGTGAGCTGTCTTTCACCCTGTTAGACTTTTGGTTCTTCAATCGAGTCCACAACCACATCCATCCCTATCTCCCCTCTCTTTCCCACTCCCCCTTTTTTAATTGTCGATTCTCGGCACCACCGAGAAGGGGGGAGGTACGTTTTGCAGTATCCAACTTCTCTATAGCATTCTCATCCATCTGGATAGTTGGTTGATACATTAGCTTCCTTTATTTCTCTCTCAATTCCTCTTCTTCAGCAGCTGCGTCTATCAATTGTCCTTGATTCTTCATTTCCATCTTCTCTGTTGCGCCGTTTCTCCACCACCCTTGCTCGTACCACCTCGACGCAAGGACATTAGGAGAGGAAAGCGCGCACCAGCGCCCGACCTAACTTCCCATCCTTCTCGGCCTGCCCCCGAGCACAGCCCGTCAATTGTATCCATCGGTGGATGTTTGGTAAATCTGTTTGTAGGTTTGCCTTAAATTATTTAGCATATTGGAAAGGTTTAGAGGTTGTGAAACGGGCGACCGGCCGCCGCCGTCCCAAACAAAAGGCCCCAGTCCCAGTGCCAAACGCATCCACCCAGACAAAGAGCAAAGAGAAGAACGCACGCGCACACACACGCACACACGACCGGATCCCCAGATTCCCAGATCCCCGCCGAGCCGGGCTTCGTGTTGGCTTCGGACATGCTTCTGCAATCTGCACGCACATCCAACAACACGCAAAACACGCAGTGCAAGTGCGCAAGGCCAGGCTTCCTGGGCTAGCTGCTTGCCGAGAGTAGGAAGAAGGCCCGGACGCCCCAGGGTTCTTATACACCGCTTGCGCCGCCCTCCCCTTCCTGGCTTATACCGGCTTCCTTTGCTTTCTTCCTTCCCTCTCTACCTCGCAGAGCCGCAGTGCATCACTCGACGCCCATTCTTTCCTATGTCGGGTCGAATCGACAGACGATTAGGGGAATTCCACCGAGCAAGACCACCTACTGTCGATCCCCGCCGAGGAGTACCACCTCGACCCTGACACCAAGCCATCTCCCCGGCATTGAATGCGCCCAATGCATACAAACCGATACAAACCCATACGAAACCTCAACCAAGCCGATTGCGCTGGCATAACGGAACATAGCCGACTCCCTGTTACAGGGCCTGACTGAGGGGGAGCACGGGGTTTGTCAGAGGGCCAGTCGGAACGGGTGCGGGCGCGGGCGCAGACGCGGAGTGAGAGTGAGAGAGGAGACAGGCAGGACGGGGGTAGATCGAGGTAGACTGGGGAGGTGCAAGAATGTCATACCTGGTAGCGCTGCAATCGGCGGCGTTCTACTTTCTGGCATGCTCACCTTGTTTGGGTCTGCGGCAGAGGAGTAAGGCGCGGGCGCGGGCGAAGCGAGAGCGGGAGGAGAAGGACCGGCTAGAGGCGGAACATCCCGGCCTGTACCGGCAGCCGAGCCCCTTCAACACCAGCCCGCACTGGGATGAGGAGATCATGATGGGGCCCAGCCTGCCCAGGAAGGCCTACAAAAACACAAGCCAACGGCGGCTGACCGTCGGCTCGTCATCCTCCGGCAAAGAGGATAGTGCATTCACCGTAGCCTCGACTAGGAGCAACAGCACCATCGCTATGATGTCAGGGGGGACGACGGCCACGGCGACGACGGCAACAACGCCGACTACCATGTCTATGGCGCCGAGGGCGGCAACCTCTCCCGCTGTTCTCATGTCAACTGCATCCAGCTCGCAGCCACCACGCCTAAGCAGCACCAGTGGTGGCGCGGCCGACGATGCGGTCAGCCTGAGCATCGCCGGATCCGGCTCTGGCTCGAGCACTTGGAATCTGAAGCGATACCAGCGTGAGGACGAGGAGTTGTGGGGCTACACGGCGCACCACGGAGCCGAGCAGCTGGCGCGAACCGGCCACAAGCTCATGGACGCCATCGTCAAAGCCGGATCCTCGGCTGGGCGGTTGCTTGACTCGACCCTGGGCAAGGAGGTGGCTACTAAGGAGGTGACCAACCAGGCCCGCCGCGACTTCTACAGCCCCTCCTTCCGGAATCCTCCTGTCAACGACTACCACCCTCCGGTGGTCAGCAGTCGACCCGCACACCGCGACGGCTCCCGTTGGATGCTGCAGCCGCCCCCGCCCGTGAAGGTCATGGAGGCAAAGGTGCCCGTAAGCCGCAGCACGAGCCTGACCAGCACCGTCAGCAGCAGCCGCAGGAGCCTGGTGGTCGGGGAAACAGGCCTCGGTAGGGTGGTGGGCGAGAGGCTGATGGGCTCCAAGATCAGGAGCAGCAGCGAAGCGGGTGCCAACGGCGCGCTGGCGTCAACCCCTGCCTCGGCGCCCACGAGGTCGCGCAGGGCGACCGTCTCGTCGTCGCGCTCGAAGCGAAGTCAGAGGAGCAAGAGCGGCCGCTCAGACTCAGACGGATCCTCAGACGAAGGAATGAGGACGCCGCCGTTGAGAAGAACCAAGCGGCGCACAACAGCAACCCGCTCCACGGCGACCACGCCAGACGCGGAGTCGGAGGACGACGAGGACCCGGACTGGTACGTCGCCACGACGCAGTCGCCACCGTTGTTGTCGTCGTCAACGTCGCAGCAACAGGCGCAAGGCCAAGCCCAAGCCCAAGCCCAAGCCCAAGCTCATCACCACCACCACGCCGCCCGACGGCCAGGGCTAGCCACGATTCTTAGTTCCGAGACTTCGGCCGTCCCAGCAAAGGGGGTCCCCGTTCCTCTGCAGGGCGTCCTGGTGGATGTGGATCCCATGGCGTCGTCACGCCCAGAACAGTAGCCCTCGACCATGCTGCCAGGATCAGCTCAGAAGATAGCGGACCACAGTCGCTTACGAGACCGAGGGTTTAGGGGCAAGCTGACGGCGGCTCCAGGCAACTCCGGGACGGCGAACCCGCTCTCCGGCGTGAAGTTGGAGGTTGATGATTGCATCCTCCCACGTACCCCACGCACTCTACACCAACACGCACACAATCACAAGTACACGGCACACAAGTCACCCCGTATCCGCGTGACGAGCACAACCTTTCAAACGGCCTTTCAGACAATCCCCTCAGCGTTACTTTGAAATGCCTCCTCGGACAAGGAACTCTCAAGCCGTCCTCACAAAGCGGTTTTCGTGGATGCGTATTCTTCCCTTTCCTACTGTTCACTTCTTGCTCTCATTCCTCACTCTTCTAGACCAGGCATGCAGGAACGCCAGGCTCCCAGTACTGAGTTCCTAGTGAAGAAGTGACTTCTTGTTGTGGGCATTTTCAAACTCATCATTTTCGACCATTACCATCATCAGGCACGGCGTTTTCTTGGATAAGGGGTTTCCTTCTTGGCATAAAATGCATTTTGGGTGGTGTTCTTTTTTTCTTTTCTTCTCAGTCTTTCTATGTTCTATTCTTACTCTCGGGCATGGGGTTGGATGTGAGGTCTGGTACGGGCGGGAACAAACTGGTGGAAAACTGGCGCCTATGGTTGAGTTAGGAAATGTGAGATTGAAGCGAAGAGTACCATCTCGGTAGTCTCTTTATATATTATACTGTGTCTTTCACCTGATTCGACTCTTCGGTCTATCATCCTGTCGCCCAGGACAGTTTATGTGACACCTTGGGACATTGCTTCGCCTCACATCCCGCAGATCATCTGGCGACTAGATCTTCCCCCTTCGACCTTCTTCTTGCTTCCTCTTTACGTAATATTTTTCATCTCGTGCAAACGAGGTCTGTGGAAGCTCTCCAGGACGACGCGCAACCCGGGCGACGACTCACGCACAAGCCTGCAGAAATTGGCGCAGGCGGGCGGGATGTTGATGACGGCTGGTTGCGGCTCCACGAACCTAGTATGCACATTTGGGGCCCTTGTCGAAATGAACCCGAAATATAGTTCGACGGCGGCAAGAAAGGCCATGTCAGCATCATGTCTCTGGAGTCCGATGATGAATTCATTGCCAAATTCCCCCTGTTTCTGCCCGAGTTCCTTATAGAGGAGGTACCATAGTAGTAGCGGCACGATACTCCAGAAGGATGTCCATCAGCCTGCCTTTTCCCCACCCCTCACAAATACACTCCTGGTCCGTGCCATCCATGCCTGAACTGGACCCCAAAAAGCCGATGAGCTGCTTGCAGGATGCTGCGCTGTGATGGTGGGTGGGGGTTTTAATCCCATCTTTCTTTGACGGCATAGTGGTTTGAGAATCCCTCTTGGGACTAATGTGTTGCTTGGAACATGGGCAAGTTCGGCGGCGTGATCCCCTCTTCTCTATGCCTATTACCTCCCACCTGCCTAACTTCAACGGAGGAACAGACCACCAGAGCCTACCACCTCAAGCTAAAAGGTTGACCCCCCATACCTCCTGACAACTGACTCTTAAGTGTTCTGCCTTTCTATTCTTTCATCGACTGGCTCTTTCTTTCGACGTCCGTCTATCATTCTCTTCTATCCAATAGTATATATTTCAATCGTATATTACCCGTCACCGTCCCCGCGCCCCGCGTCCGAGCCCTTCGCTTGATATATCGCGTTAGGGTCGGTGCTGTGTCTGTCTGCTACCCATCGTGATTTCTCTCATATTTCTCCATCGCGGTTATCTTCTTCGCCCATCCCCGCACTCCCTGGCGGCACTGAACTACCTCGCGACCGACCAAGGCTCGCACGCTTCATCGCCCGCCGTAAAGAAACATGGGCTCCACCGACGCCTCTATCGACGATGAACTTACGGTACTGGTTACCGGCTTTGGCGTTAGTCCCCCCGTCCTCATCATGCCCTCGTGGTGCCTACCTGACCTACGTTGGTACAGGTGGGTACCCAGGCTTCTTTTGTCTCCTTTCTCTTTTTGCTGTTTTACTTTCTCTCCTTATCCTATTCCCCCAGCACCCCTATCACTGCCAGTGTCTGTGTCCCGAGTGGGTTCCAGTATCGAGCGACCTGCCGCTCGGCATCTAGCCGGGAGGATCGGCCCCTATCTTAACATAGACCAGGCATCTTAGCCGTCTTCCTACTCAGCGAAGACCGAATGATGCTCACTATTACTCCCCACCCTTCCCGCTCCGCGCCCGCTCCCGCTCCCAGCCCCGTTTCACCTTACGCACGGCCATATATAGGAGGGATAGGAAGCAGGGGTAACAAGTGGTGGTCCCCAGTTCGTTTTCTCGAATGGGAAGGAAGTCGCGTTTTATACGTGGCGTTGGCTTTGCTGATCAGATCTTCCGAGTGAGTGATGCTACAATGCAGCCGTTCAAGGAGGCCTTCCCGCACAACCCGGCCTGGGAAATCACTAGGCGGTTGCCGGAGTATTTGCCGCCCGCGCCGGCAAAATCAGTACTGCACAAGCGGCGCCCCGACACTCCGTTGCTGCCCGCAGTCCGTATCCAAAGGTTTGCGGAGCCGGTGAGGGTGAACTATCAGGTCGTACGTTCACTCGTCCCTGTGTTGTGGGGCGACAAGCGCCTCCCCCCTGACTCCGACGGGGTGGGTGATGGAACCGGACGCACCGAAGAAAATGAGAAGGCATACGGCGACCCGGCACCCAAGGCTCCGAAGATAGACGTGATGCTGCACATCGGAATGGCTGGCCCACGGCCGTACTACTCGATCGAGCGCCGCGGTCATCGGGATGACTACCTTATGCGCGATGTCGACGGGGAACTCCTCAATGACGTTGACCAGCACAAGAGACTAGGCGACAACTGGATATGGCACGGCCTGCCGCACGAGATCAAGACGGACCTAGGCCTCGACGAAGTCTTGGATCGTTGGAGAGGCTACAGTCCCGTGAGTTTTGTTTCTTTGGTTCCTTTCTGTGCAACTACAGGTTACCTGTCGATAGATGCCTGAGGATACCCGAGTCAAGTACGAGCGAGGGAAGGGTGCGTGAGCCGAAAGCTGACGTGATTCGTCCGCCCTGCCCCCCTGATGGAAACAGTGGGATGCGGATCTCCGCATCTCGGAAGATGCAGGCCACTATCTGTGCGACTTCATCTACTACAGCAGTCTTGCCCACCTTTTCCGGAAGGAAGAGCGCCGCCGCGTCGTCTTCCTACATGTCCCCGCCGACTGTTCCGAAGACGGCGTGCTGAAAGGTGTAAATCTGACCATCCAGCTCATCCGGTCCATGTGCGAGAGCGAGCTGAATAGCCGCAAGCGACAGGAAGGTGAAGGAGGGAAGAAAGGCAGTGCCATCGAGGATCTCTAGACCAGGGAAACGGAGGTGGCTTTAAAGAGGTTGATGTCCATTGGTAAGCCGCCAGAGCATTCATTCAGGCTGAGCATGCAACGACCTGTCGTCGCATGGCATTTCTTTCAATTGGCTATCTGATTATACACAAACAAGTATGTGCAAGCGTCCAAGTCTGTCGCAGTAATTAATATCTTCATTTCTCCCGAGGCACCATTCGTGACGCCTTCTTCTCTCGGCTTGAGAGAAACATAGAAACAAAAACGTGCCGCCTGCTCCGGCTTTCTCTTACCAGGCACCCGGCACCCACCTTTCCCCCTTATTTACCCGACAAGTGTTAAAAGAAAAACAGAACGCCGGAACGGCACATCTTCAACCTCGTTCCAGTGCCCTCGCCACTTCTCTTGTGGCCGATGGTCGATGATCTCTTCCACGCCGGCTCTGGTTCCCTGGACTGGCTCCCTATCAACATTGTGCCTGTCCTGCGCTGGGATGCCTTTGCTGGAGTCGCGCGATGAGCTCTTGTCCCTCCTGTTGAAGACTAGGCTGTTGAGACAGAAAGCGCTGCGAGGGCTGTCATGAGGGTGATCGTGGACGCTGACTTCCCAAGGGTTGACTATTCAGGGGCGGGCCCTGATCCAGGGGAAGCCCCTGTGTCAACAGTTGCCCCTGGGCTTGAGACGGCCCATGAGTCAGGAGTGGTTGAGCATGCGCGTCCTAGGCAGGCGTATCCTGTAAGAGAACATCCTGGATAGGGGCACCCTGGGTAGTGACAGCCCGTGCGAGGCTAGCCTGAATAGGGGCGGCCTGCGAAGAGCCAGCCTGGGTAGGGGAAGCCTGAATAGCTGCAACCTAGTTGATAGCAGTCTGTGAAAGAACAGCCTGGGCGGGGACAGCCTTAATAGCGGGGGTCCGGGTAAGGGCAGTCTGTGAAAGATCAGCCTGGGTAGGGACAGCTTGGGTAGCGGCAGCCTCGGTAGGGGCAGTCTGTGAGAGAGCAGCCTGTGCTCGTAGCTGCGCAGCTTCCTGCTGGCGTGTGACAAAGTTACGGTATCGTTGCTGATTTCCGTTACGCGCGGGGCTGTCACTCCGAGGCCGTCGACTGGGTTCGGCGGTTAGGGCTCCGTCGGCCTCGACCCTTGGTTTTTCTGGTGGTCGGGTCGTCCCGCTGGCTCGTGGGTTCTCATGTCGGCCTGGTTTATCGTCGGTCTACGGCCCTGCGCGATCCTGGCAAGGGATTGCTAAACATTCGGTCGCCCCGAGCGGATGTTTGGTTGGGTAGCTGACTGCTTAGACAGGCGACTTTTTCGTTGGTATAATAGATCGCTTGCGGATGTCTGCGGTAAGCGCTCTTGGAAGTCTGCCTCGCCGTCGCAGCTGTCGGGTCCTCCCTCACATCCTGGCGTGGCTGTGGGGTCCGGGACGATACAACGTGGGAGAGGGCATCAAGCCGGTCGTCACGCCGGTTAAGGGCTGCAATCTGGGCTCTCAAGGGCGTATCGGGCTGGTCCTGCATTGCCAGAACACCGACCTGCTTCTTCCTGATGTCCTTGACGCCGCGGTCGACATTTATCTTGGAGAATTGGAAGCGTAAGGATGGAGCCTCCCTGCGCTGGCCTGCGCTGTCCTTGGCGTTATTCGGCCGATTCGGCTGCTTTGGGATCTTGGCGATGAAGCTGATGTTTCCGAGGCCGGTGACGGAGGCCGGAGTCTCGATGCGGATCGCCTTGGAGACCAGGGCGTGGCTCACATCCGCCTTCCACGGCTGTGGCGCAGGGTGTTTGGGCGGACACTTGACTTCTTGCCCGTGCCGAGAAGAACCTCGAAAATCATCGCAGGACTGGCCGCGTTCGAAATACATTCGAAATGGTTCCGTGATGGAGGCCGAAGACGCCACCCAGGACTAGCAGCCAGCGAGCGTACAGAACTTGGACAGAACTTGGACAGAACTCAGACAGAACTCAGACAGAACTCGTACAAAAATCGTACAGAAATCGTGACAGAAATCATACAGAAATCGTACACGTAGGAAGCAGACAGAGAGACACCGCCAAAGTCCATCTCTTCCTCCCTCCCTCCCTCCTGCCACGCATCCCCCGGCGGACTGCGGACTGTTTATAGTGCAGTGCACTTTTATATGTCGTCGGGCAACTCCGCCCGCGGCCTCAGCTGGTCCTCGTCGGCCGGGTAGTGGATGCCTATCACCACGCGACGCTGGTCGGCCGACACGCTGGTGCTGTGCATGTGGCGGGGATGAAGGTCGGACCTGGGCTTGTCGACCAGCAGGTCCTCGGCTCCCTCATCCCGCAGCGCGTTGCGGATCCACCGCTCCCGCTCGTACTGCAGGAAGCAGAGGCGCTTCCACTCCCCGAGCCGGCCGGGGCTCACCAGCTCGGTGCTGCGGAGGACCTCGTCCGCCGCCGCCGTCGCCGCGAACCCGCGGCAGTAGTCTGCCGTAGGTAGCCACTTCCGCTGGCCCTGCGACGCCAGCGTGTCCAGCGCCCGGCGCACCGCCACCAGGTCCGACGTGTGGAGGAGGAACAGGCCCCTCTCCGACGGAATCGACGTTGGCTGCCGCTCCGGTTCGCGGAGCTTGTCAAGCTCGACGCGCAGCAGCTGGATGTCCCGGTCCTTGTAGATGCTGCTGTACCGGTGGTAGTCGTATTCCGCCAGGAGCTGGTCCTGGACCCCCCCCTCCTTCACGTTCTGCAGGACGGCGTCGAGGAAGGCGTTCTCGCTCATCCTGACGACGTCCCGCCTGTCGTCGGCCGCGGGGTCGCTCCTCCGGTCCAGGGGGGCGAGGGGCTCGAGGTGCCTCTCGATCCGAGAGGCCGCCGCGAGCTGGAGCACGAACCTCAGCTTGCGGAGGTCGTGCTCCCAGAACGGGTGGAAGAGCAGAATTGCCATTTCCACACAGAACTTCTCGCTCATGTTGTGGCTCTTGCGCAGCCGCGGCTTGAGCCCCTCCGGCAGGGGCGTGCAAGCTCGGGCGTCCATGCGCAAGCCGTAGCGGAAAAGTTCGTGTGGCATGCATCCGAAGAAGTGGATCATTAGACGCCACATCCATAGCTCTGCTTCGTTGCCCTCACCGGCCTGGACCATGGCCTCCGCCCAGGGCCCCATCTCCGCCAGGAACTCCTCCTCCATCGGAGGGGTCCACACCTCGTCGATCCAGGGGATCTCCTGCATCGACGGATCCGGGAGCAGCTCCTCGATCTCCGTGGCCAACGAGAACTCGCTGACCGGCCGCCTCGCGCTGCCGTTGCGGCCGCTGACCCCCGCAAGAGGGAGCGGCGCGTTGCTGCGGCCCATGTTGTTGAGCGCGGCTGGGCGCGGCGCGAGGTGGCGACGCACCGCCTCGAGAAACGGCGATGCGTCCTCCGTGGGCCCGGCCGCGGCCTCGGGCTCGGGTGCCTTCTGCCGCTGGTCCTCCGACCGGGCGGCGGCGCCCTCGCCCTGAGCTGTGGCCTGCTCAGCCGGCCGTACGACCCCCTTGCCCTTCTCCTGGCGGCTGTAGGATACCTCCCCGTCTGGAGGATCCAGCACGAGGCTCTCTCCTGCGCCATTGGTAGCGCTTCCGTCCCCGCCTGCAGCTGGGGCGGCAGCAGCGCTCTTGGGCTGCTTAGGCGCTGCAGCTTCCCTGATTCGCCTTGAGCGCCGGGGAGGAGGAGGAGAGACAGCTCGGGGAGCCGGGGCGGGAGCGGGGGGGGCGACGTCGGGAGCCACGTCGTTGGAGGGGTTCGCCTGGCTGGAGGGGCCTGCCTCGTTATCGTTAGAGGGGCCTGCCTCGTTCGAGGGGGCTGCCTCGATAGAGGGGCCTGCTTGGTCGGAGGGGCCTGCTTCGCTGGAGCTACCCTCAGTCGGTGCTTCCGGAGGGGCACTCTTGGAGGGTCCACGTCTGTTGGCCCGCCGCGCGCCGCGTGCACCTCGCGATGATTTGGCCGGAGCTTGGAGATCCTCGATATCGTCCTCGATCTGGTCTACCTTCCGCTTCCTGGTGGGCTGCTTTGGCTGAGCCTGGGCCTGGGTCTGGGATCCCTGGGCGTCATCGTCGCTGTTCTGTGCGATCTTCCGCTTCTTGGTCTGTATGGCCGAAGACTCCGCTTGGGGATCGTCGATGTCGTTCTCGATCTGGGTAGCTTTTCGCTTCCTTGTCTGCATCGGCGCAGCGTTGGCAGTGGGGGCGGTCTTTTGTCTCTTCGCCTTGTTGGCCACAGCCTGCGGCTGGGGCTCCTCATCCTCGATCTCATCCTCAACCTGAGCGAGCTTCCGCTTCCTGGTTGGTTTGGGTGCAGCCTGACTCGGCACATCTTGGGCCTGAGTAGGGGCAGCCTGAGTAGGAGCAGCCTGCTGGCTGGCCTGGATAGGGGTGGCTTGGACAGGAGCGATCCGTGAAAGAGCAGCCTGTGCAAGGCGAGCAAGGGCAGCCTGGTCAGGGGCAGCCTGGTCACGGGCAGGTCTGGCAGGTCCGGGAGGAGGGGCGGGCACAGGAGTCGGGGAAAGCCTGAAATAGGAGGTAGGCCCATAAGCCGTAGGTGTGCGGTGGGAGGAAGATGCATCCCTAGAGCTGGATACTAAGGAAGAGGCAGAGGCAGAGGTGGCCACAACCGGTTCTTTCTGAGGCGCATTACGAGGTCGCACGGTCGATCTGGAGTGGTGCGCCGACTTGCGGGCTACCCTGTCCGAGGAGAGCGTCTTGTGGACTGGTCGTGGCAGCGGCTCGCGAGCTGGCTGGCCCGAGGGCATTTCAGACGATGGCTTAGAAGCTGCCGTTCCCTGAGGCTGCGGGGTGTTGCCCTGGCTGACCTGCAGTGACGATGGGTTCTCCTTGGTCGGCAGCGGGTGACTCTCCTTGTCGCGCTGTAGCTCGTTGTGATGGTCATTCAGCGGCTCACCGTGGTTGTCGGGAAGAAGCTCGCCCCGATCGTTGTGCTGCAGCTTGTTCTGATCGTTCTGATTAAGGGGCTGCTGCTTGGTATGATCGGAGTGCCGCTGCTTGGTATGATCGAAGTGCTGCTGCTTGGTACGATCAAAGGGCTGCTGCTTGGTATAATCAAGCGGCTGCTCCTTGGTATGATCAAGCGGCTGCTGCCTGGTATGATCGGAGTGCTGCTGCTTGGTATGATCGAAAGGCTGCAGCTTGTTCTGGTTGCTATGCAGCGTCTCGTCCTCACCGCTACGCGGCGGCTCGGCGTCACGGCTCTGCAGCGGCTTGTTCTCATCGTTCTGCGCCTGAGCAGTCTCAATTGCTTTGGTGACCTTGCCCAGGACTTCGTTCTCGTAGCCCTTCTTGACCGCCTTGCGGTTCCTAGCAGGACGCGGCATGATTGCTGTCGTCGTGTTGCTGGTGTTCGATGTATAGATAAGTGTGGGAGATGGGATGACGGCTCCGACGGTGCGAGCCTGAATGGGCTGGCAGGGAGTGATGAATGCAGCGATGGAAAGATAGAAGAGAATAAGGAGGAAGATGCTAGACATGAGCTCGGATGAGGGATACGTTCGCCTCAAGATGCTCAATCGTGAAGTGACGAGAGAGCAAATGATTCGCGGTGTGGTTGTTTGTACCTCAGGCGAACTCGGATGCGGCCTCAATAGAGAGTCTGGTAGAGAAAGAATCGAGAAAGAGAGCGAGGGAAAACCAAAGGATGAGGTGATGACTAGAAGTCAGGATAGGATGTCCAGAAGTGCAGATTGCAGGTGCACTGTGACTGATTTCTTGATCAAGATCTCAATAACAGGTAAACCCAGACCGAAAGGTTGGTGTTGAGAAAGGCTTCTGGGACAATCAGAAGAACAAAGGGTGAAGGTCAAGGGCGAAGAATCGGAGAAAACGTTTGTTGTTGACAGTGAAGGAAACCCGTTCGATGTGTGGGTGAAAACAACGCGGTTGGGAAGCAGGCAGGAGGAGCACGCTGTCGTTGACGGGGAAGCGACGATTGGCCGCCGAGGGGGTTGTTGATATTGTCCTTCACCATTCGCCTTAGGCGTCAATAGCATCACTAACATTCACTGACACACGCTGAACGGGATGCTGGCGATTCAGATGACGCCCCCTCTAGCCTCCTCAACTTCGTCCTGCCCCCTGTGCCCTGTACAGGAAGGCGCCTTCCTTCCTCCCACGCCGTCGATATGTCCCACCCAGCCCCTCGATCACACTAAGCAGCAGCTCCTCGGTCAGAACGAGGTGCCTCTGAACAACCACGGTAAGCTGCTTCAGAACGACCAGATCGAGCTTCCCCACTGGCCTCGCCCAATTGCAATGTCGATGAGCTTGAGATACGGCCGAGAGGCCTCTGTGACCGTGACAGAACAAGCACGCACACCGAAGGAAGCTATCGAACATGGGCGACACCAGATATCAGGGGCATCTTCACCTTCAAGGAAAGGCTATCAGGGTGCGTGTTCACACACCCCGCACAAGACCTGTACATAGGGCATGGATCTTGCCATTCACCACGTGCCGACATCCACTCATCCAATGATATTGGTTCGATGGAATCGAACAGAAGGAAAGACGGTTGCGGGGATGCGGTAAACACATCTCGACGGTGGTGGACGGAACGAAAGCGAACGACGTCGAACGGAGCCGAAACGAATCCCCGCAGCACGTACGGAACCCGGACCAAACGGACGGCGAGGTAGCCTGGTTGGACGGTGCGGGACGCCGCGACCACCGTGCTTTGGGCTCGGGGCAAGAAGGCTGGCTGGACCGCAAAATGCATCGCAGGTGTCACTGCTCCCAGACCTGACCCAAATCTGACACATCGACCCAATTCATTTTCCCTTTTCACAAAAGCTCAAAGGAGATCCTTATCTGAGATCTGAAATTAGATGAAAAGCATCTGGGGACGATATGGGGTGTAATGAGGTCGAATAGAATGTCGTGTTTGTCCTGAAATCTTCGTAAGATCGTGGGCGCGGAACTATCTCGATCTCACCAAACAGTGGCCGTTCCCTATGCGTTCTGTACATTCCTGTACCTGCCAACTATCGAGCTATGCGAGCGGTTTCGGGCATACCTATCGCGCACGCATCCTGCGAGCATATTTCCGAGACGCTGCCATCTAATACAGTATCTTGTCGGCACGCCACTCAGCCCTGTGGTACTGGTTGGGCCACTTCACTTTCACGCCAAGCTGATGAGCTGCACGCAGCACGAACTCGGGCTCGCGGAGGAACTGCCGCGCGATGAGCACGAGGTCCGCCTGCTTGGGGCGTCCGCCGTCCAGCGCCGAATCATACTCGATTGCGTCGCACGACTGGTGCACTGTGACCTTGCCGGCCTTGTCGCAGATCTTTCCGTCTTGGACGAGACCTCGCGCCATCTCTGCGTTGTCCACCATGCCCACTGCGCCGATGAGAAGCTGCTTGCCCTCGGCCTTGACAGCCTCGCGGACCTGGCCGGCAAGATCGGCCTGGTAGTATGGGTGGATATGGATCTGCTGCGTCGGGGAGTTTCCGCCCGAGCTGACGTCCAGCAGGTCGACACCAAGATCCGGAAGAAGCTTCGCCAGGCGGATGGTCTGTGGCAGGTCCCAGGACTCCTCGCCCGTGTGCTCCATCCACTCTGTCGCCGAGATGCGCACGAAAAGCGGCGTCGTCTCCGGGATGGCGGCCCTGACTGCCTTGACAACGTCAAGCAGCAGGCGCGTGCGGTTCTCAAAACTGCCGCCGTATTGATCCGTTCGTTTCTGCCAAACGAAAGTCGGCACAAGTCAGTAGGGTCTTTTTTTTGACACACATAGCCTAACACCTCATCAAATTCCTTAATCTCTCTGTCTCATGCTCCTTCCCTTTCGGAGGCACCACGAAATGAGACTTACATTCGAAAGCGGCGAAAGAAACTCCGTGATGAGATAACCGTGAGCTCCATGAATCTCAACGACGTCGAAGCCAGCCTTGATGGCCCGCTTCGCAGCATCAACGAAGCTGACGACCAGGCCCTCGATCTGCTCAACCGTCATCTCCTTCGGCGAAGGGAACTTGTCCGAGTACGGGATGGTGCTGGGCGCCCAGACGTTATCGGGCCAGCCGCCGACCTCCTCCCCAGCGGTCTCGGCGTGGCCGCGCTGGTAGTGCCAGGGGGCGAGAGTGCTGGCCTTCCGGCCGGCATGGGCGATCTGGATGCCGGCCTTCTGGCCCTGGCTGTGGATGAAGTTAACGATCCGCCTCAGGGGGGCGATCTGGCTGTCCTGCCACAGCCCGCTGTCCTCGGGCGTGATGCGGCCGTTGGGCGTCACCGACGTGGCCTCGACGATGGTCAGAGCCACGCCGCGCATGGAGAACGAGCCCAGATGCACAAGGTGGAAGTCGGTCAGGTGCCCGTCGTCCGCCGAGTACATGCACATCGGTGACGCGGCAAACCGGTTCGTGAGCTCCACGGATCGGATCTTGAGCGGGGTGAAGAGGGTCGGCACGTGGGCGGCATCATCGGTGCCGTCCTCGGCCAAGGACGATCCTGCCGGGGGCTCCTGTGCCGGAGTGTAGTACGGCACACCGGGCGCCGGCGGGCTGATCGTCTTCTTGGCGGAAACGCTACCCATGATGAGACTTCTCCTGGTGCTGTGGCTTGATCCGAGTGTGATTTGAATGTCTGTGATAAGAAACTGAGGCACAAGAAGAGGTGTAGACACAGCGAGTCAAGAATCAAAATCAGCGACCGAGTACCTAGATGTGATGGTTGGGTTTTTTTATTTATTGAAATACGAATGCGCCCAGATCCGGATGCCTCTGGAGACGATAGAGTCTAGAATGTGAGGAAGGACTGTCCAATATATGTGCAAGCGTATCAGAGCCAGGATTAGGGAATTTGTTGCTAGCGCTCCAGGGCGGCTCGACAACGGCGACTCGATATCCCTCTCATCCTCGCTGGGGGTTGCCGCATTAACCCAGGTGGGAACGCGAAACCTGCCTCTAGGTACTTAGCTTATACGGCGCCTGCCTTGCAGAGTGCCTTCCCAGTCCTTCCTGTCTTGTTCGATCATTGGACACTGATCGATCGCAGCAATCGTTGCTTGCAGGCGGAAGGTTGTTCCTGCAATAGGCTTACTAAAAGCACTAGCGGGAGGGATTCTGACGAATTGGATCAAGTGTATTAGCGTTTCGGCTAGTACCTTCTGTCTGTTTACAAGACTGGACTCTTCTGCCATGTCCACTTGTGGAGCTCGGTGACGTCTTCCGCCGCCAGTAATAAACGGACTGACCGAGTGGCCGGCGGTACAGTATGCGGAGGTCTCGAGCCGGAGAAACTTCGGACTTCGCTTCCGGCGGCGATGGCGTACTCAGTTCTCCTACAAAGCGGCCGTACCATCCACCATCAAGATACTCGCAACACTTGCGAACTACCACCGCGCTGGTTAGCCTTGGATATGGATGTGTAGAGGTGTCTCTTAGCTACTAATGTTGCGGGGAACCAACGATTGCAAAAGGAGTAGAAGCCAAGCAGCCTGCATTCAGCGCGGCTTCCCCGCTCCATGGCTGATTCTGCAGGCTCGTGCACCTCTGATAAGAAAGAGGGGGAAGACATAGTAGATGAGTAAGAAAGGGCAAGCCAAGCCTTGTTTGTCGGCGGAACCTTGTCTTGGTCTTTGATCTTCCATGTGAAAAAGTTCGGCCATCACCACCACGGGTTCGTGACTGGTATAGCAAGCAGGAGTTGAGATAAGCTTCGAAGCACTACCACGCTTGGAATTCCCGCCTTGCCCCGCCTGGCTGTAATGCCTCCATACCTTAGGGGTAGGCGTCTTCACGGATTTGATGCTTGGAAGACATGCGCTCGGTCGAATTCCCCATCAAATTCGGCGGCTGCCAAACCAAACTGGCGGTCCAACGGCCACAGCTCGTGAATAACTCCGACGTTTTCAAATTGGGGAATGGAAACATTAGACGGTCGTGCGCGAGGCTCGAGAAACGGGCCTTTGAGATGAGAGCCATGGCGACCAACCTACCCGCTATCTAAGGGAGGTATATTCGTATTCTACGTGTGGCTGCCAACCCAGAGGCGATCTTCGACGGTCAGTTTACAGGTTTCAGGCGAGCAAACACCAAACACACCCCAGCCCCACGCGGATAGTGCAAATCACCCTGCAGTCTTCATGCTCAAAGGAAACATCACAGGGGCAGTGGCTGAGGGGAACCTTAGAGCGTCGCTGGGAGCCTGGAAACTTGGGAGTCGGCTTATTGTTTCTGTTATTGCCCTATGCAAAAAGTTCAGACGTTTTGTTTCCATCCGATAAGGACCGACAAGGACGAGGGGGGAAAGAATCTGGGAAGACTGTCAAGAATTGTCCGACTATGATAATCTGATACATCACGGGCAGGGAACATTCCCGGGAAGACACCGAGCCGCCTCGTGGAGGGGAGGACAAAAGGGGAAGGGGAAAAGCTGCGACCAAAATATGGAGAGCTGCTTACAACATACCAACGTGAATCCACTGCGCCGTTCTCTGAACAGTCTCGAGTTCTGAGTTCAAACGGGTAGCAGAGTATTCTTGTCCTACGTTCGACAAGGAGTCGATTAGGCGGATTCGTCGTCTTATCCTGTTTGTTCTCTCTGATCGGTTCAAGTTTCGACTAATAAGGGAGGGTGAGTGGTGAGGACTGAGGACACTGTTGATTGGGACAAGGATGCCAGAGCTGAGCACTCGCTTCAGTCAGTCTGAACACCTACGGAAATAGGTCTGCTGCTCGCTAAATTATTATTGGTATAACGGCTGTCAACTATAGCCGCCAGCCACTCTTGGGATAATGAGGGGGTTTCTCGTCTGAAGTTGTCAAATTTTATGGGACTACTGTATTAGTAGATTTTCCACAAGGACGGGGGTGATCAGGGGCTTGTGCATTTTGACGCACGCGGGCGAGGGAGCGAGGTCACGAAGGCAAGGAAGGAGGCTTGAGGGCGTGGCCTGGGCATATTCTCGGGTCTCTCATCAGGGGCTGCAAGCTCTTTATAGGTGTAGGGTTAGGGTTCTGCTCATCTTGCTTGCTGATGCCTCGCTGTCTCCCGTGTTTCGGCACCCCCACCTGCCCCGTTGTAAAGGGGCTCCAATCCCGGCCGGCGCATCAGACGAAACAAGACCGAATAATCGAAATGAGCCCAGGGACAGCATTCTCCCCTCCCACCCTGGCGAGAAACGGGCCGGGCGACTGTTTGACAGGCTTGACAAGCCCGCCCAGGAGCTTGGGGACCGTCGGAAGGCTCTGCTGGGGGAGCAAGCTCCTGGGACTATCGGAAACCTGTGGGACTTCCTGGCCAGGAATATCTAGGGGGAGACAGCGACGATGTGCCGGCTGGCCGCCAATGACTGAGCACATCGGCTCACCATGGCATACATACAAATGGGCTCTGCGTCCCACGTCCGACGTGCCAGTCCATGAGGTTAGGCCTTTCGGAATCGTTCGACGAAGGTCCCTTTTTGCTTCCCTTCATCTCCCATCGGAGCCACTTGGGCAAACGATCCCATAGATTCGATCGACAGTCGACAGATCGCCACGCCACACACCGTCATACGTCGCCCATCAATATCAATTGGCACAGAAGAATTCACAATGCCGCACCGCAAGACGCAGTCAGAATCGTAAGTGTGCACCTAACCCGCCGCCTAGGTACTGCCTGTGTAATCAAACCTTAAAAAAAAATCTAAATGCCATTATGGTTGTTGGACTTGCTTTCGAGGCTCAGTGCAGGCAGGGTTCACCTGCTGCACACCTGATCTCACCTCAACCTTTCCCCCCTTCCCCTATTTGAATAAGATCGGCGAGTCCACAGGCTGACGACGACACTCTTTATTATGGCGTTCACAGATCCACTACCAGCCCTCTTGGCGCTGAGATGGTGCAGGTGCTGGTCGGTCCCCAGAAGAGGTCATTCAAGATTCACAAGGCACTGTTGTGCTCGACGAGCGAGTACTTCCGACAAAGCCTGGAGGCCATCCCGGTGGGCCTGAGCAGTAGCTGTCGTGATGGCCGGAGCCAGGGCCAAGGCCGGGGCCGGTCGGCGTCGGCGTCGTCGGCCGCGGCTCCGGCGGCCCTGACGCATTCGGTGCTCTGGTTCGCCGACCAGTCAACTCAGATGTTCGAGCTCTTCGTGCTCTGGCTGTATCGCCGACGCGGGTTCGGCAGCTTTGTGGACCAGGCGCTGTCCGTGGCTGCGGAGGCGTCTCAGGCCGGCGACATGAGCGCCGGCCGCGACCTGCACTGGTCGCTGGTGCGGCTACACCTCTTCGCCGCGGCCGTGGGTCTCCCCGCACTGCAAGACCAGGCCATGGACTCGCTGCAGGACCTGTACCTCCGGCTCGACTGGGAGGTCTCCCCCCGCTTCGTGCGTCTGCTCTACCTCGAGAGCGACCCCGACGCCGCGCTGCGCCTGCGCAAGTGGGCCGTCGCCATGGTCGCGTGGACGCTCTCCGGCAGGTGCGAGGGTGGGGACGCCGAGTTCCAGGCGCTTTTCGAGGCCTCGTCGGAGCTGCTCGAAGACTACAAGGCGCACCTGGACAAGATGGCCAGCAGCCACGCCGACGTTAGCGTCAAGAACCCTCAGCTTCGCATCCCCACCAACTCCCTGCGCAACGACGAGCGCCACTTTGGCTTCCGCATGTGCTCCTTCCATTCCCACCGCGGGACCGTCGGCCAGGGCAGGTGTCCGCACCGCAAGGCTGCGGCTCCTTCTCCTTTGCCAGAGGCCATGGCAGCAACCACCAAATCCTCATCTGAGCCCTCATCTGAGCCCTGCTCCGACCCGGGCCCCGGCACCGGCCGGACCACAGCTGCCCCGGCGGACGTGACTGTCTCCTGCCGTGGGCGTGATGCTGCTGTGGGGAGATATGACGGACCGCCGTCGACGTCTTCTTCGCCAACAAAGCCGCCGAGTAGGACGCCGAGCCAACGACCCCACCAGTCCCACGTCAGGTCTGTGTCCAGGACCGCTTCCCTAGAGCGAAGTCCCATCCTGCCCGGCCTCGACTTCTTCTGAGCTCAGCCCATAGAGTCGGACTTCCGCCAAACCGTATACCCAAAAGGGGGAAACTCCTCCTGGCCTCCCTTCCAGGATCCAGATAACCCACCCCTCCCCGCAGATCTAACGACGACCACGAAGTAAGCCCGGCCCTATACCCCCTCGACCCGATCTTCACACCCAATGAAGCGCCTACTAACAAGCACTGGAACAGAGCCCATGGAACTTTTCTTTTTTTTTCCCCCGTCTGATATGACTCACGACCAATGACGACATGAGGAGCCCTACTAGCTCGCAGAGTCCCAACGGAAAAGAGAGGTCTCACCTCACCCCCACATCGCCTGTTCATGCCACGCTACTGCCGTGCGTGTCAGCCCCAGGCCCGAGAAGATGATGCGGCAGGGAGCATCATCCTCCCCATGCAACCCCGGATGCAAGGACCTTGTAATGGAGTATAAGGATTGTCGGTTTGCTTCGACCTACTGCACTAAGGAGTGACCAACCAGGGTCGCGTTCTGACGAGACCCTGGAGGCTTGCTTGACTTGGCTCGGCTCGGGAGGACGGAGTGGCGGCGGCGACGCAAAAAGTGGCGATAGGGGCAGGGGAGACTGGAGACACTTAGAGACGGTCGCGACAAGGAAATGACGGGCGACCAGGCAAAAAGGCGGGCGGGCGGGCACCTCGGTTCGGCGCTGGGCAGCCCTATTTGGGGCTACCTCACAGCAGCCATATGCGCGTCCGCCCCACACTCTCCTGGTCTAACTTCTACGGGGTCCATTCCGCCTCAGTCGCGCATTGGTTCCGCGCTCAGGCTTTTTGAATCGGTCCTTACACCTCGGGCAGGCTGTGAGGTGGGAACAGAGTCGTCATGTCTATCTGGCCTCGCCTCGACTCGTCGTCGACGCCATATCGGCGTGATTATCCATCCGCTACCCCCCGCTCTGCTTACGACATTGCAGCATTAGCAGCATTAGCAGCATCCCTTCAACTGTACATATTTACTACCTACATATTTTGTGCTTCATTTTCAGCAGCCTTAGTTAGCATTACTTCAACTGTACATATTTACTACCACATGTTTTCAGCAGCTTTCCCTCGTGTTTTGCTCGTATTTACTCGTGGGTCCACCTTCACACGAGGCCTCGAACATTACGGAGTATGTGTGCTGGAGCATCATTCCGGGCTGAGAAACCCAATCTGGCAATTATGTCGGCGCTTTCGATCACGGCGAACGGCCGGGATTGGACCGGTCTACTCGGAGATTCCGGTCTCCTTAGTTTCCACAGCTTCTGCTTACCTACTACTACCTATCCGTATCTCGTCGTGATTGGTTGGCCGTTCGCTGTAAGACGTTCGCTGTGAGAGGCTGTACCATCGCACAGGCAAGGATTGGCAGACTAGCAGTAGCAAGGAGGAGAATTAGTGGTGGTGGCAGCGATGGTAGTTGTATTTAGGAGTTAGGGAGGCGACTGGGGTCAATTTTTGAATTTGATGTTCCCATGAGGCCCTGCCGCCCAACCGTTCAACGCTGTTGGTTGGTATGACCACAGCCTGCCCACCACCCGGCCGATGGGAGCGGAGTAGAGGAAGAGAGTGTGGCGCCGACGTCCTCCCGTGCCCGCCCGCCGTCTGTCGACGCCGCCTGTCAACGCCGCCTGTCAACGCCGCCTGGCCGACTCTGCATATAGAAACAGCAGCCACCCAGGAAATGCTGTTATCTCTCCCTCAGTCCAGGGTTCTGGCTGGCCCATTCCTGCGTTGATTTAATGTCCGGCTCGGCCGCGATCTCGAAAGACGGCCTCATGCTCCGTCCGTCTGCTATGCGATCGTCCAGGCCAATGTCTGGCCGATCCAACAGGAATAGACGTTGAGGGGGGCAGTGATTGGGCCATTTTAGTTTGGCTCGTGGAGGCAGGTCATGGAAGCAAGCGAGCCATGGAAGCAAGCCCTGGGAGCCTCCAAGTTTTCGCCCTGCACAGAACCCGCATGTGAGTTCCTCCATGTATGCAATGAGATATGCCCGGTATAGGTCGACCTTATCGCCGAACTGCTAATTAGGGCCGAAATCCCCATCCCCAAAGTTCAGGGAAAAAGAGTGCCATTAACGACGGCCATGTCGGTACAGGCAGGGAGGGACGCAGGTAGGTAGGTAGGTTGGAAGATAGGTAGGAAGATAGGTGGGCAGGTATGCTTGCCACTGTGTCGGTAGCTAGTAGTATCCATTGTAGGTAGGTGCGCCCCAGCCCAGTCAGAACTAATATCTTTGTTCGTAGCCTATCCAAACGGTCGTATGCGCCCCTTTTCCCCTTCCTCAAACAGACGAAGGTGCAGTCGCAGACGCAGAGTTACCCACCCTTCCAATCCTTTTCCCGAGTACCGTGCTTGCTTGCCCACCTACATTGGCCCTTCCACACATGCATGGTAGATGATAGGTAAATACCCGTACCTATCAGACAGGCAAGCAGGTAGATGGATGTATGCAGGCCGGTACCTGACCTAGTATTTCCTGCCATTTCCGGACTCCCAACTCCGTGTTCTTTGCCCCTATCCAGAATCCTTCCATCTCCTCCTCGGCCATCTCTGTGACCTGACCTGTGTGACCTATGCGACCGAAACTTAGCCCTCGCGAGATCCTCCCTGTGCCAAAAATGAAATCCAATTCTGTCTAGATATGCAGGGGAAAAAACTTAAGAAAAAAGCGGTTTAAAAAGGAGTCAACAAATTCGCCCCTGTTCGTTTGCCCCATCCTTCCTTCCCGAACACGCCGCCCTTGATTGACCGGCCGGCCACAGCCCTACTGTACCAAACCAGGGAAATGAGAACAGGGGAATCCCTCTCAAAAGGACCATACATCGTCACGCCGTGAACGGTCCCGAGAGCCCCGGCCATCCGGGCCCGGCACGCAACAAAAGCATAAAAGAGACGAAAATAGCCCCAGGAACCGAGCTTCATTGGAAAGGGCCCATGAAGTCGCCCATAATGGAATAGGAATCGCCGGGTGCCCCCTGTCCATGATGGCCATGATGTTGGTGGTGAACGACGTTCTGCTGTTGTGGACCACCCTGGTGATGATGGGGATGGTGATGCTGCGGGTGCTGCGTGTGTTGCGGGTGCTGGGGGTGCGCATGCGTGGGAACCACCCCGATCTCCATACTCCCCGGGCCGCCCGGGCCGGTCCCTGCGCCAGAACCTCCAGGGCCAATGGATGCTGCCGCCGCCGCTGCCGCCGCCGCCGATGACCAGATGACGTCGGACTTGCCAGTGACCACGACGTCCTCAACGTCGTTGGCAACTTGCAAGATTGCCTGCAGAAGCAGCGAGTCGCTATCGCCGGCGGTCCCAGCAGGAGAGCGTGAGCGATAGTCGGCGGCGGCGTTGGCGGCTCCGCCCAGCCCTGATATCCCACTCATCGCACTCCCGCGGCGTCCGCTGGGGAAGAAGCCGCCTGAGCGCAGACAGCCAAGGAGGATGCTCAGACCGGTGAACTCCTTGAAATGCAAGACGGAGCAACATGCGCGATCACGCATTATCCCTACTGCCCGACGAACAGCTGCGAAGAAAGTATCGGCAGACGGGACGCTACTTTCGTACGGCGAAGTTGCAGTTAACGTCGCTGGCCCCTCTTCGGCACAGTCGCCTCTGCGTAGAGCAAGGATGACGTAGATGGCGGCGATGCTGAAGTCGTCATGGCAAAGATCTAGTAGCCACTGTCGCTGCTGCTGCTGGCGCGCAGATGTTCCGCCGACGCCGACGCCGAGGGCCGGTGACGGCGACGCTGAGCTCACGCTACCGGTGCGTGCGTCGACCACAATGTTGCCGGCGGTTGCAGATGGTGACACTGACGACGACGATGTGGCCGCTGTGGCCGCAGGGTCGGCCGCTGCCCAGTGCTGCTGGATGTTCAGGAGGGCCATGCAAGATTCCATCGTCGCGCGCATCGACTGGTCGTAGCGGGTCGGGTTGGGCCCTCTGGCGAAGGGATGGTGCAGCGCCAATAGGGCGCGGTGGACGAGAACCCGCAGGAACTGTCGCTGCGCGGCGAGTGTGTGCATCCTGTCGGGCCGGGCATCTCGGCCGGCGGAGAGCACAGCCTCAGCGTCGCGAAGGCGCAGGCGTAGCCGTTTATCTAGCCTGAGAACGCGGTCGTAGTCCATGCCGCCGCCAACGCCGCCGCTGCTGCCGCCACTGGCGCCACTGGCGCCGCCGGGCTTATTGCTCGTCCCCTGGCTGCTGATACCGCCGCCACTGCTGTTTGCGGGTGAGTTTGCCGAGGCGACTACCTCATTCAGCAGAGGGAGCAGCTCCGCCAGCCGAGATTGGTAAGTTCCGTCTGTATATTCGCCAGAAGGAGCCGGAGCCACACCGCCCCCGCCCCCACCGGCCGCTGGGCCGACCCAGAGGAGGCCGTCGGCAAGCGGGGTCGGCGCCGGAGCTGGGCCGAAGTCAGCGTCATTGGCGTTGAGAGGGGCCTCGGCGTCCTGCTCGCGGCAATTGGGGGTGGTGCCGGCCCAGAGAGCAACGTCGAGGTCGAGAAGCTGCACTGTGGTCCACACCCTGTTGCGCTTCTCGGCCTCCAGCTCGTGCATGCCTTGAAACAGCGCCGACGAGCGATGTAGCTGCAGCGATGATGTGGCTAGACGCACCACGAACGCCATCAGCGACGCGACTTGCCACGAGTTTGTGCCGCGCAGCCCCATCATCTTGGCCATCACCATCGCGCAGAGAGTGCGGATGGTCGTCAGGGTAGGCGTGATCATGTATTCGGACCTCGAGAAGGAGCTGTGGGCGCCGTCCAGCAGGGTTTCGGTCCACTGCGCTGGGGTCTGGCCTGTGGCTTCGAGCAGCGCTGCTGGCTGCGCCGCCTGACAACCTAGCGCCAGCACGATGCACAGCTGGGCGAGCCATCCGTCCATCACGCTGGACGAGTTGGCCCGGTTGGCCCAAAACGCCTCGAGCTCTTGCCGGAAGTTCGGCATGTGCAGCAGCCGGTGCGTGGTCTCGAAGCTGGCTTCATAGCTGCGGAGGAACAGCTCGGTGATGTTTCGTGGTGGGAGAGAATCCAGGATCTCCTCCCTGCTTGCCGGGAAGGCGTTGCCGCTCGAGAAGGGGAAGTTGGCGCCGCTAGTCAGCGAAGGGAAAAGATATTTCAGATTCTTGATCTGAGTGTAGCGTGGCTCCCACCGTGGGTCCGTCCCGAACAGGTAGGGGCAAGCCTCCTCAAACTTTGCATCAGTCAGTTAGCAGTGCTGTTGCCGTTAACCAGGTAGTAAGTAGTGCTGGTAGCTCGCCCGGCCCCGTAGATATCCGACTCACCTCGCAGGAAACGGTGGCCCAGTGCGAGGCTCCGCTGGCTCGACATCTGCCGTCGCCGGAGCGGTAAAACCAAAGGTAACGATCTCGGGTGCCAACTTGTGACGAGGCGCGGGTAGATGACGACTCTTGTCGCTCAGAGGAGCGTCCCGATCTCGATGCGGCCGAGGACGCCGGAAGGGCTTGGTAGGTACACTCGTCGGCAGTGCCGTTGGCGACGCACCGACCGCATGGGGAGTTCTTGTCGCACTTAAGCTTCTTGCGGTGACAGCTCAGACACACAAACACGCGCCGGTTCCGCTTCTGTGCCCTCGTCTGCTGGCCGTCGGGCCCCCCGGCGCTGCTGCTGTTCGGATCGTTGACGGAGAAGGTTGAGAAGAAACCGGCCGGGGGCGATTCGGATCCCATTATGACTCCTTTGCTCTTGCCAGTCCCTCCCAGTAGGGTCAGACTGCGAATGGGGACCCCGGCTGACACCGCCGCAGCTGCCGAAGCTGCTGCTGCCGTTGCTGCTGCTGATACTGCCGCCGCTCCTGTACCGGGTGCGACCGATAGATAGTGGAAGGAAGCTGCTGATGTGGTGGTTTGTGAGAAGAGCATTGTCTTTTTCTGTTGACCTTGGCCCCTATTACCCCTTACCCACGTGTCTCGTCAGTACCGAGGTAGGTAGGTAGGTAGGTAGGTAGGTAGGCAGACAGACAGACAAGTAGATAGGTAGATAGGTAGGTAGGTACGTTTGTGCGTCTGACCGGGGCAAACCGCGATTCCCGAATGTGTGACGGATGGATTCCGCCAGGCAGTACCAGGCAGGAGGGGCCAGGCCGAACACGAGAGAAGCGTCCGGAGGAGCTCTTATGTAAAATTGCCAAGTTCCGTAGTCTACCTTACTACTTACTGCCTTGCATGGTGCCGACATGCAGCCATCGACGAAGACAAGCTCATAGTTTTAATGCAAGCTTCTTCTCCGCTGCTCCGTTTGCTCACCCCACGCTGCGGCCTGGCTCAAAGGCTGGCACGACTATTTCGGGGGTGGGTGATGAGAATTTGTGGGAGAGGTGTGAGGGTGTGAGGGTGTGAGAGTGTGAGGGTGTGAGAGTGAGAGGGTGAGAATGAGAGAATGTGGGAGAGAGATTCTATGTGGAAGGATCCCAGGGGGGGTAGTAGATGGTATGGGACATGGGACATGGGGTCTGGGAGAGCAGTGGATGGTGGGAGTAAGTGAAGGGCGTGCGAGAACGGATGACAGAAAGTGTAAGATCCCGAACACTGGAACTCGGCCCCTTTTACCGCCCCTTCATCTGCTTGGGGGCAATGACGTTTCGACATAGTCTATCCGCGCCGTGTCGGCTTTCCAGAGAATTGATAATGCCGGCGAGCAAGGACATGAGAGGAAGATAGAGATGCAGCAGAAGAAGGGGGCGATGAGGGGCAGGAAAACTGGCAGGGGTGGGAAAGTAGGGTCGGTGGGACGGTATGTAGGTGAGCAGATAGATGGGCAGCGTGTGGTGTGGACACACTCAACAGGACGCCACAAGAAGCGGTATTTGGAGCGGGTCGACAGCAGGCCGTTCGCATCCTGGCACCTTCACGCTGGCCGGCCTTAGGAAGGGGAGCAGGGAGGAAGGCGGAGAAGAACCTTGGGCCAGCCCAGCCCTAACTAACCTCAAGAGCCAATATGTACAACTACGGACAGGGCGGCCCCATGCATGCAAGTAGGTGGTGGTAGTATGCACTTGTCGACTGGCCGACACCTCGCAGCGGGTGGGTGGAGGGGAGGTGGGTAGCCAGTAGTGTCATGCCGGCGGAGGGTACAATGGACGAAGAAGACAAGGATGGGATGAGATGGATGGCTCAGCCTCCACCCAATCCGGTCTTTCAGTGTCCGGATGGGCGCATCTGATGCATTTGACGGGATGATTTTTGATAGGACGGCTTGCAAAAGCATGTGGGGAGGTGAGAAGGATAAGACGGTGGGAGTGGAGATGCCCTCGTCTTGGTAACACAAGAAGTAGACGGGCGAGCTAGTGACTCTTTTTCATGTCCGTTCTTGCATGATGAAAGCAACGCAAGCAACGCCGCTATGGCCACGCCCCCGCCCCCTCGCTTCCTCGCCAGCGGCCACCACCCGAGGGCCGAAGGCAGAGGAATAGGAGAGCGTGAGCCACGGCCAGGGGTGAGGCCCCAGGCCAGAGACAGAGCCAGTGCCAGAACCCAAGCCAAACAGACAGTGAATTTGGCCCCGGCACTCCAATCCCACTGGCAGGCCAAGTCGGAAAGACCAGACTAGTAATGCCAGCCTTGTAGGGACGCCGCTAAGCCCCTGGATGCCCTTAAGGCCTTAAGGTTAAATGCTCTGGGCTGACGACTGACAACGAGGTGGATCGGGTGGAGGAGGGGGTGAGCTAAGGGTCGAGTCAGCTTGGGTCCTGCGTTGCTAGTGTCTTGCTAGTGCCTTGGTGCCCTGCTCGACTCTGCGAGCGGGCTTGAGCATGACAAGGGACGACGCGGCTATTTCTACGAATCAGCGCTCATATTTGGCGCCCATACAGCTCGGACCTCTCGGTCAGTCGACCGATTCCGTTGCGTTGTGCTTTGATGGACGGGGGAAATTTTTTGCCACGTCTCCGGCGCTCCCACTGAATGGGGATAAGAAGCGAAGGAAGATTCCAGGGGATTTCCAGGGATTTCCAGGGATTCCCAGGAAATTTCCAGGGGATTGTCGGGTGAGTGCGAGTGGCTCAGTGGGTGCTGAGACTGTGACTGTACGATAAGATGTAATGACAAAAGGAGAGAAAGAGGCAAATGGCGAAACCAACGGTGGTGGCAGTGGCACTCCTGGCTTCAGGACAGTGGGCGCGGGGCTCGGAGTACCGTTGGGCGGCGACGAAGCCATCCTCAGTGGCGGGAGGGGCCGCATCTGTCACGTGCGGGCATACTTTCTCGACCTCGCAAGTTGCATTTCCACAGGCATGTACAGAAGTACCGATCTACCTCCACCTCCCGACCTACCAAGGTACCTACCACCTCCCTACCTCTAGGTAAACAGATGCCCACGTCTGCAGCCCGCCACTATCGCCGGTAGACCAGGGCCCTTTTGTCGGAGCTAGCGCGGCAACATGGTTGGACAGAACGCGAGCCTGCCAACTGAACCTACTGTAGTGTCTGCTGAACGCGGCAGTTTGGGGTATGTGCGGGGGGTGCATTGGGGACAAGGTGCTTCTAGTTTGGACAGGGGGGGCAGGCACCTACGACGGTGTGGAATAGATGCCTCAGATCTGCCAAGGGACTGTGCATTGGAGGGGAGAGAGGGTCATGAGGGGGGGAAAGAGGGGAGAGAAACAGAGACACAGGCAACGGTCAATAAGCCGGGTGCAGACGCGCAAGGGAGGAGAGGGG
>PYST01000025.1:116602-213110 GCA_003049485.1 Ophioceras dolichostomum
GGGAAGGCCGAAAAATGACAAAAATACCGAAGCAGCATGCATTGGTTATCCGTCTGATGATCAGCCGACTCTCGCACGTCTATTTTCATGATTGCTTGTCATCCATCGCTCGTCGCTCGTCGTTCGTCTAGCCGTACGTCGAGGAAAATAGCGATATCGGGCAGGTGCATGTATCACCAGTAGTGACCCACGTAGGCCTTCTCATTTGAAAGGGTGGTGGTTATCCCGGTGATGATGATCATGATGATGAGGAAGATGACGATGATGATTTAGGTATCTGTAGCTTAGGTGGTAATACACAGGCCAAGCATGACATTGTCACTCAAAATGTCTGGAACGCCTCTTGGTGTGCCTGGTGTCGGTTGTGTCGTTGAAGTTGGATTGGTGGTGGGATTGGTGGTGGTGCGGTGGAGAAGCTTCGAGTTGGGAACTGGTTGGGACGGGCTGGAAAACTTTTTGGGGGTGTGTTGATGCTTCCATGCCAAGAGAGGTGGGGCCCACATGGCCTGCCGATCCGACAGGGGTCAGATAAACCCTGATCTCCGCCTTTTGTATGGGAAAAATGTCGTTTTTTGAGCTCCAAAATCCAAGCTCAATCTTCTTGCATGTGGCTTGCATTAGCGTAGGCGGCAGGTGCCCGGGCCGGAGCACTCTCACTGGTCGCCAGAAAGCCTCGCCCACGGGACCCACACCACCAGAAAGCAGAACCTGCCTCTCGTCTCCTTTTTTCAGCCCCTCCATTGAACCAAACTGGCCCGCCGAACGACCGGATATGTTTGCCCAACTAACGACGCCTGATGTCTGATGCTTCGATGAACCCACCAGTAGTCAAGCTTCGAACACAACTGATCCAAGCGAATGCAGTCAGAAGTCAAGAGGGTAAGAGGATGGAGGGAGGGAGGGATGGAGGGAGGGGGGGGGACAGAGACAAAGAATGGCGGCGGCTTGCGGCGAATTCTCTGGTAATTGGAATCTCCCCGCCTGGTCCGACAACGCGTTGACGGAGAAAGGCGGAAGGATGGAGGAGAGGAAAACGAGGCCCAATGCTCGAGTTGAGTGAGTCTTCCACTCCCCTGCTCAACTTCTTCCTCCCCCTTCCCCCTTCTTCCCCCTTCTTCCCCCTTCCCTTTCACCCCCAGGCATCGACCGTCACCGCAGCCCGACTATCCGATCTCTCCCACCTGTCTTCGTCACGCATGCAGGCAGCTTTCCAAAGCTCGTGTTGTGAATGGCAGTGGCAGTGCCCATCGAATCGAATCAAATTATCGGAGCGAGCCAACGCGCACACTCTGCCGTCATGATGCCTTGATTGCTGCTGTCACTACGAGCTGTGACCATGACAGACGGCTGCTCCGGATGGTGCCCTCCATCTCCTTCTTCTCCCGTCATCTCCTACTCTCCTTCCTTCTTCAGTCCGCCTGCGCATTCCCGTTCTAACTGGCTCAGCCAGCCATACGAGAAAGCCGTGTGGGATATGGCTTCATAGTTGTTTCATGGATGTTGCTCGGTAAGCCCAGCGGCTCCCCGGTGTTCTTGTTTCCCCGGCTTTCACGGCTCCTTTGATATTGCGGACTTTGCGGCATAGCAGGCTTGGTTGTCCGGATGAAAATCAAGTGCATCTATGTGTTCGATGTGTTCGATACGTTCTGCTCTGATCCCTCCCTCCCTCGTGCATTCCATATGGACTCGCACTCGATATCCCCCAGCTACGGCCGCAATATATTCTCCCGTGCACCTACAGGCATTACACTTCTTCACTCCTCTTTCGCATTACAAATCTTCATAGACTCGCCACATGGCGCCATCATCCCTCCCCAAAGACGCTTTCTGAGGTGCCTTCACAAAACTGCCATCTTGCGGTCGTCCCCGGGTCGAGACCCTCACCGCTCGACACCCCACAGACCGTTCGCTCCCTTCTGTGGCGGTGTGATAGACATGCAACTTCCATACGTTGGACCCGAGACGCTTCCTCCGCCGCCCGCATATGTGTATCTCTGGATCTCCTTCGTGGCATGGAATCAGCTCTGATGCCAAGTGGCAAAACTGTGAGTTGACGTCTCTCGGGGCGGGAAATCCAACAACTCTCCGACGGACATGTGCTGGACGGCGACTGCCTTACGTTTGTGAGGCTGGGTTGTGTCTGTACGTCACCCTATCTGACGTATGTCAGCTGCAAGGTTAGCGTGTTCAGGATCAACGGTATGTGTGATCCGAGAACCTCGCTCTAGGCTGCCCCCTAGGCAATCCTTTTATTTCTTTCATCAGTTCACGAGGTTGACGAAGAAATCTTCGTCGGGAAACTAGGAGAATATGAAAGAGCTGGCTTCAATTAGAGCCAGTTTTCGGGATTGAATGCCGGAGCCGGTTTTCCCAGGAGTGCGGGGGAATTGCTGAAGCGGGATGCCCGGAGGCCGCTCCTCCGCCCTCTAGACGCCGAAAGGTGTCAATCCAGGTAGACTTTTATATCTTGTTTCTTCCTCGACGAGCCTAATAGGAACAGGATGTGCTCGGATTGCTTTCAGCCTCCACCTTGCCGGGCGGACAACTTAGTTATGAACCTAAGCCATGAAGCCATGAAGCCATGGGCCGAGCTGGCTCGATGTGCCGTTTGTTTCTAAAGAGAAAAACTGCCATTCTCCCTCCCAGCCTCTCCAGCCTCTGCGCTGCTGCTGAAATGAATCTAGGGAAATACGGTAAGAACGCGGTAAGCCATACAATCCAACGCGCCGTCAATTGACCACTACCCGCCTTCTTCTGCTGGTATATGAAGGGCATTTGGTAGGTGACGCCGCCGTCTCCTTGTCTAGCATAGAGGTAGTAAACAGCGCTGCATTTTGTAACTCTATCTTTTCACGGTAGCACTGCATTCGACTTCTCGCGACTCTGCTCTGCCGCGATGAAGTATTCCTCACTTCTTTTCGTCGCGTCCGTCGTCGCGCCAGGGCTGCTCGCCTCGGCTCAGAATCTGAGAGACTCGGCATCTGTGGACGAAAGAGACTCCAGCATTGTCCGGGACGGCTCCAGGCTGCTTCTCAACGGGAAACCGTGGAGGGCCGTTGGGCCGAACGTTTACTGGCTTGGACTCGACGAGAACGTGACTCCTCCCAAGGGAGAGCCATTCCATGCGCCACTGAAGGCGAGCTATCCTACGAGGGGCCGTATTACAGATGCGATCGCCACAGTCAAGGCTCTAGGCGGGACCATGATTCGAAGTCACACTCTCGGGGTGAGCACGGGCAACCCCTTAAGCATCATGCCAACATTGGGTGCTGTAAATGGCGATGCATTCGGCCCAATCGACTTTGCCGTCTGGCAGGCGCGACAGTACGGTCTCAGGCTGCTCGTGCCCTTGACCGACAACTTTGTAAGCCGAACCCGCCGGTAGTGAGACAGATTAGTCCGATGTGAATAGGATTATGGAAAACACAGCTGATCTGTTGATCAAGGACTACTACCATGGGGGCAAATACAACTTTCTGCGGTGGCATGGCTTCAACCTGCGTCAGAACCCAGACTCGACCAACCCACGGGTACAGCAATTCTACACCAACGGGACCATAGTGGCGTCTTTCAAAGACTACGTTCGGAAGCTGCTGACCCATGTCAACCCGCTCACGAACCTCACCTACGCGGAGGATCCCACCATCTTCGCCTATGAAACTGGCAACGAGTTGTGTGGGCCCGTGTGGGGAGACCTGAACGTCCCGGCAGCCTGGGTCGCCGAAATAGCAGGATTCGTCAAGGAGATCGCACCGAACAAACTGGTGGTTGATGGCACGTATGGCGTTAACCGGACTCATTTGACTATCCCTGAAGTGGATATCTTCTCCGACCATTTCTATCCTGTCAGCATCAACAAGCTCCGGGGGGATCTAGAGCTGGGTACGACTACCTCCTTGCCTTTCTATGCATACGTCGCCCGCTATGTCACTCCTTGCCTCTTTTCCTGTCCCCTGAGCCTGGGCTCGTGCCACCACATCCTCGGCATCCTCACTAACAGCACGCCTCTTGATGGCTGGCCAGTCGCGTCAGTGAACAAGGCATACTACGCTGGCGAGTATGACTGGGTGGGTAGCCGATCATCCACGGGCGACGCCTCACTCGCAGCATGGTTTAATGCCATCCGGGCCAGCCCCGCTGCCGTTGGCGACTCGCTTTGGAGTCTTTTCGGCCGCAACTTGCCAGACTGTAAGGTATGTATGGATGAGGCAAGGCCTCCCTCCCCTCCCACTTCCGAGATAGATCCTCATTGTAGTAACTGAGTGCCTCCAATAGACATTCGTGAACCACAGCGACGGCTTGACCCTCCACTACGGTAACCCGTCCAACACGGCTCAGACCAACGAGACGATTCGGCGCATCCGGCAGCACTGGCTGAAATGGGCACACGGGGTCGACGTTCGCATCACGGAGGCACTGCCCGAAGTACCGTGCCCCGCTCCGGAGCGGCCGTCGGGATAGCCTTCGGGCTCGGAAGAGGGGGGGTCACATCAGATCTCTCATGGATCACACTTAGGGGCTCTCACTCAGACTAGGTGGTCGGATGGTTACGTGGACGTGGGCTGTCGGCTATCCACGACATTCGTCGATACGCTAATGAGATTTTTTTGGGGTAAAAAAACATAACGCTCCTTTCAAACCATCGCCATTATGTGAAATCGCCAGATCGTTATCATAGGTACCTACCTACCTAGGTTAGTAGGTGCCTGGGTCGGTATCCGACCGGACCCTGATCCCGTCGTCCTACGATTGACTAGAGCCCCAAGCTATTAAAACTCCCTAACACCAACTTAACGTACCTTGCCTCGCCATACTCCTAGAAATTGGATCATCTCTGAAGGATCTTGAGCCTTTCCTGGGGGAGGAACAGGAGCTCGACAAAGTCCAACCTGGTGGCGCTGGAAAAGAGGAACTTGAGGGTCGCAGCACACCCCCCGTGCCTGTGGATGCGGACGAGGTAGCCGACGATGTACGCAGCGCCGTGCAGCCTCTCGGGAGGCTCTTTCCAGTGCTTCAGCCCGTCGATGACGAGGAGGACAGTCACCTCGGCAGGGAGCTGCCGCAGCAGATCGCCGAGCACCGAACAGGCGCTAGCCGCGTCTTCGGGGTCGAGACGACCGACGGCGCCCTGCCAGGCCTCGGCGTCGAACTCGCGGTAGCCGTCGACGAGCTGGAGGAGGAGCGACATGGCCATCTCGCTGGGGGCCGCGTTCGGGTCGTCCGCGACGTGCCTGTGGCGCGAGCAGAAGAACGAGAGCACGACCTGCCCCGCCCTGCCTCTCGGGTCGCTCTCGAGCTGCCGCGCGCGCGCCTCCGCGACGCGGATGACCGCTTCCGCGCTGGCGACCGACATGTCGACCGCCGCCGGCCTCCTCCACGAGTCGGCGTCGACGAGGAGCATACCAGCCTCGTCTCCGGCGAGCCACTGGCTCAGGCGGCGGTCGGACCGGATCTCGCCGAGCCGGTCCTCGTCGACGTCGCACCCCGGCCGCCGGATGGACGCGCGCACGGCAGCCGCGTCTTCGGGCGCGAGCTCACTGTCGTACAGGTGGTCGATGAGGAACTTGTTGACCATCTCGCCGGACACCGTTGGCGGCAACGCCAGCAGCTGCCTCGGCGGCGGCTTGTGCGTGTAGGTGTAGTAGGTCTGCGCCCGCGTCGAGCTCTGCAGGAACTCTCGCAGAAGATCCTGGTGCAGGTCCTGGTGCATACCCCTTATGCTTCCGGAGACGTGCGAGTTCTGGTCGCTGAGGTTCTGGCCCGCCCGCTCCACGCTGCCCAGAATCTGTGCGTTCTGCTGGCTCACTTCTCGGTGGAGGTACAGCATGCCGTGTTGAGCGTGCAAGTTTTGGTGAACAAGGTGGGCGACTCCTTCTCCAAGCAGCCCCAATGTCTGTTGCACACGCTTGTCTGACAGCAGCGAGTAGTGGTCGTCCACTCGCTTGGCCAGGCGCTCGACCTTCTTCGAGCAGTCCTTGAGCTTTTGAGGGAATCCCGTGGGATCCGTAATGAGCCGTGCCCCCGTGGCTTTGGGCGGCCGTTGCAATAACGTCAGTCAGTCATGTCAGCATATCGGCGTTTGAGAAATCAGGGGTAGGGCCGCGCCTCCCTACCAATCGACGGTTTTATGAACCAGGCCAGGATGGTGGCCATCAGCTCGAAGAGGGACTGGTACAGGGCAGCCGCACGGCGGTGCAGCTCCTCGTCATCGAAGCGCTCGCGCAGTCGTGCCGTGCTGTCGCTCATGACGAAGGGGATGTTCTCAACGGCATCCAGGATCTCTTGGCGGTAATGCACCGTCGTCTCAAGCGCCGCGAAGATGATGCCGAGCCCGCCGCCCAGGACGGAGAGGTATGAGTCTGTCGGGATGACCCGGACCAGCGTCTTACCCACCCCGGCGTTGTTGCACAGTGCTCGGAAGGCGGTCTTCATCTTGCCGGCGAAACCGGGCGGCACGACGCTGCTTTTGTCTGCGAGCTGCTCAATAGCCACGCGGGCAGTATCGAGGGAGTTTTCGACCTCGGCCCATGTCTCAACGGCGGCCAGGCCGAGGCCCTCGAGCTTGCGCTTTTTGCAGAGCTTGTTGGCGACCTCCACCAGGGCGTTCTGCGCCCTCACGGGCTCCTTGTATATTTCTTCTAACAGGCTACATCGGAGTGTCAGCACCACAGTGATCCCCTCCACGTCAATCCAGGCTTGGTAATCGGTGCTGATGGTGGACTTACACTGCATCGAGACTCGCGGTGCCATGCTGGAGACTCGTTAGAGGCGCCGGGGCACCCCGTGGCTCCCAGGGAGTGGCTTGGCCGAGGACTGGGTGCGAGGCCAGCCCCGACTCCCCACGCTGAGTAGCGAGGGTATACTCCTGCTCTGGCCTTGCAGCTTGAGCAAGTGCCGCTAGAGGTGGAGTTGCCACAGAATCCATGGTGAGGTGCCTGACTTTGTTTCAATCGAGTGGACTTGTGATGCAAGTGCTCCAATCGAGGTAGTTGGTATACCCATATGTCGGGAGGCAAGCGGTTGGATGGGTAGGTAGGTACCTAGGTAGGTAGGCTCCTACCAATGTTATCTTGCCTAGGTAGGTAGGTACCAACCTAGGTAGGTGCCTATGTATGCTCTATTCAGACCTCCATGATGGGAATTTGACCCGTCGTTGAGCCGTTGCTACCCCAGTTCGGGTCACCTGGAGTCGATAGTGGTAAGGCTGTGCTTATAGCTCACTGCCTCCTGGCTGCCTCATGCTGGTGGCCGTGCTGCCTAAACTATGTCCCCTGCATGCCATGCCGCCCCGCCATTGACGATGCGTGACCTGACAATTGGATAGAAACTTGCCAGCCTGCCCCATCGGCAACAATTTCCTATTTCGCCGGCGAAGAAGCTGACGCTGGTTTGGAGATTTACCCAATGAGATGGTACGACCTCCAGAGCCTGTTTGAAGGCGACCAGAAGCGAAGCCCAAAATAGACAAACAACGACACGGTGCGCGAACCGCTGTGCACATCGGCCAGGCTGCGTTCGTTGTCCATTTGGAGCACGTCGCGGGGTCAAATCTACGTTTTCGTTGTTGTTCCCTAAACCCAACCTGTCAACACCCTATCCAAGTCTTTGCGATAGGAACTCGCTGGAGGAAGAAAACTACTTGCATTTAGTTCATTAATTTTTTGTGTGTGTGTGAGAGCGTACCATATCATTCTCGGCTCTCTCTCTCTCTCTCTCTCTCTCTCTCTCTCTCTCTCTCTCTCTCTCTCTCTCTCTCTCTCTCTCTCTCTCTCTCTCTCTCTCTCTCTCTCTCTCTCTCTCTCTCTCTCTCTCTCTCTCTCTCTCTCTCTCTCTCTCTCTCTCTCTCTCTCTCTCTCTCTCTCTCTCTCTCTCTCTCTCTCTCTCTCTCTCTCTCTCTCTCTCTCTCTCTCTCTCTCTCTCTCTCTCTCTCTCTCTCTCTCTCTCTCTCTCTCTCTCTCTCTCTCTCTCTCTCTCTCTCTCTCTCTCTCTCTCTCTCTCTCTCTCTCTCTCTCTCTCTCTCTCTCTCTCTCTCTCTCTCTCTCTCTCTCTCTCTCTCTCTCTCTCTCTCTCTCTCTCTCTCTCTCTCTCTCTCTCTCTCTCTCTCTCTCTCTCTCTCTCTCTCTCTCTCTCTCTCTCTCTCTCTCTCTCTCTCTCTCTCTCTCTCTCTCTCTCTCTCTCTCTCTCTCTCTCTCTCTCTCTCTCTCTCTCTCTCTCTCTCTCTCTCTCTCTCTCTCTCTCTCTCTCTCTCTCTCTCTCTCTCTCTCTCTCTCTCTCTCTCTCTCTCTCTCTCTCTCTCTCTCTCTCTCTCTCTCTCTCTCTCTCTCTCTCTCTCTCTCTCTCTCTCTCTCTCTCTCTCTCTCTCTCTCTCTCTCTCTCTCTCTCTCTCTCTCTCTCTCTCTCTCTCTCTCTCTCTCTCCACTATCGGCTCGCGCTCGCATCTACCTAGCTTCGTAATATGGCGGCCGTTGCCGGACCTGTGGCGTCTGATAGCTTCTCATCAAGCTACCTGGGCCAGGGTGAGGATAGCAGAGCTCCAGGTGGTCTTGCTGATGATCCGGGTGAGGGTGCATATTTCATGGCGAAAATCGAATCGATTGACAAGATGAAGATGGACGAGTCGAGCTCTGACGAACTGAGCCCTGAAGATTCAAACACCGACAAGTCCAATATTGCCGACACCGCAGCCGAAAAGACAAGCACCAACACGTCTGGCAGCGACGGTACCTGCGCCGACAAGCGTGACGTCGAGAAGCCACAGAAAGGCTTGCCTGCCCACGGGAGTGCGAGCCCGACAGAGGCGGATAGGACCATGAAATTAGAAGCGAGGAAGCTTAGGCGAAAGCTGGTCGTCGCTCTGGATGCGCTTGAGGATAGCATCGATGATGAGAGCTCGAATGGCATATCCGCCAGGATTCAGGAAAATCTGACCGATGTCCGTGGATTATTTCAGGAGCTCCAGTAAGCCTCAGTCCCAGTCCCAGTCCCAGATCGAGCTCATTCTAGCATCGTTACTAACGAGTTGCCTCCCTGACCCACAACAGCAAGATGGCCGCCCTTGGCAAAAGGGGCAACGACAATGGGATCGGCTCAGAGGGTAGTAGGCATGGTGGCTTCAAAGCCAAGCAGGTCACCATGGAGCTATACAAGAAGATGCTACTGCATGATGATCAAGACTCTGCAACGGCCATTGTCGCCTTCTACCGCATCCTGCCCACCGCCACTCGGAAGTCGAAGTCCGAGGCGCTTCCAACCAACGAAAGGGGGCCACAGCGCCTCGCCATCTTCTCGAGCAAGCTGTCAACCGAGTTGGAGGACATCACCAAGATCACCACCAGATCCCGACCCGCCATGTAAGCTGCTTCCCAGCTACCTAGGCGACCTAGGATCTGGATAGTTGTTAGTGGTTCATCACTACCTGCTAAAGCTCAACGCTAACAATTGTCTTAAAGCATGGCCCGTCCATTCAAGGTATGTTCCCCTTTAACTTGCCAGCGATACCCTGGAAACCGAGGAACAGCCAGCCTGATCAACTCTGTGTTACGTAGTGGGTTGTGAAGTTCTATCCCCAGATCCGAGCAAGGCTGGCAGACCTGGAGCGGAGACTCGAAAAGAAGGACAAGATGGCCAACAGGGTTGACGAGATCAGTCTCTCATCAGCCGCGACCACAAGCCTGGCACTGGAATCTCGCACCGACGTACTAGGGAAGCAGACATCCTCCCAGGTGGACAAGCCTCGTGGCCAGGAGCGTGACTCCGGCGAGCCGGGAGGCAAGGTAGGCCTGGATACTGAGTTGGCGGAGAGCGAAGGCGACGAGCTATACAAACGCACCCAGCTCCTCCGGCTGCTGTGCGACTTCATTCAGTCGGACTTGAGCTACTACATCGAGCTGGCGGAGCGAGCAGCTCGGGGTACTCTCGAGAAGATCGCCTTTCCGGATCTTTGGTTCATCTTCCAGCCGGGAGAGACCATTTTCGTTACCGAGAAGGACGGAGACGAGCAGCTGTACAAAATCTTTGCCGTCAATGGTGGCCAAACTCGAAAAGTGGCGACCAAGGAGCCTAGGCCATACGACGAGTGGGAGTTCCCCTCAGGAGGGGATGTATCATACGGCCAGGGAAGCTGGGCACCTTTCGAGATTGACTGCTACCACCTGAGTTCCGACGGATATGTGGTTGGGCCGGTCGAGATCTGGAAGCATATCAAGCATTTCTCTGGCGAGGTTAAGGTCACCGACCTGCCCATCTGCCCACTCCGCTACCGCAAAGATAAAGAGGACATACTGGCCAGACTCACGGCCCGGGGGAGGCGATATCTCTCCGCTTACGGGCACAAGACCTACACCGGTATGCCGGTTGCCTTGAGGCACAACCCTGCATTCCGCAGGGAGCTGGTCTTGATGGGGAATCGAAGCTATCATTTTGCTGAGGCCATCCGCGCAAGGGAGGAGAAGCGCGAGCTAGTGGGAGGCGACATCTTCATCGACCTCACCACCTTCTGCTCCCAAATGCCGTTTGGGAGGCCGCGGCTGGGAGAGCTCCAGGCGAGAGAGGGATACCAGGGGGTGCGAGTCGATCGAGTGGACAGGCATGAGATGGCATCCTTGGTCGATCCGGAAGTCGACGAGGAGGCCACATCCGACTTCAAGTCTCGTGACCCAACGGCGACCGACCTTGTTCCGGTCAAGACCATGCTGGAGAGACCTGATGCTGCTGAAGATAACCACCTGTGTCTCCTCCCATGGCAGATCCCTGGCTTTGTCTTTCGTGAAAAGCGCTTCGGTAGGAACTCGATTTGCGTTCTTGCCATCCCGGTCGTTATCCCCCCTTTTCTACTCCCCGCACATGACTGACGCTCAAATGCTACAGAAATGCTCGACGTCAACCTGCTGAAGGATATCGACCGGAACGACTGGCCAAACAAGAGGGGCCTGGACGACCTGGTCATCCCAGAAGAGCACCGCGACCTCCTGATCGCCACAGTGAGAGACTATGTTGGAAGACGGGAGCGTAGTAGCACTAGCACCAACTCGAGCGACGGGATGCTGGCGCAGATAGACATTATCAAGGACAAAGGTCGCGGGCTGGTAATTCTGCTCCATGGACCCCCTGGATCTGGCAAGACGAGCACGGCTGAGGCTCTTGCAACGTTCACCCGCCGACCTCTATATCACGTCACCTGCGGAGACCTGGGCACCGATGCGAATGCGGTGGAAAAGAGCCTTCATCGACACGGGACAACTGCTCATCAGTGGGATTGCATCCTACTCTTGGATGAGGCGGATGTGTTCCTCCAACGAAGGGATTACCGGGACACACAGAGAAATGCGCTGGTATCAGGTATGCTTCCTAATTACCTATCCACCTTCCTACCTCACTGGGACTTTCCCTCTCCCCCAGGTACCTCTGGAACCTCTGGAACCTCTGGATATCTTAGGTTGATTCAAGGAAGTGTACAAATACATGTGCATTCATCGATATACAAGCAGGAGCTAACTAGGTCGCAGTATTCCTGCAGCAGCTCGAGTACTATAAGGGCATCATAATCCTGACCACCAACCGAACGGGCGTCATCGACGAGGCGCTAAAGTCGCGCATCCACCTGCCGCTGTACTATCCCAACATCGGCGAAAAGGAGACCAAACAGATCTGGGAGAACACGCTCGACCGGATCGAGCGGAACGAAGGGGAGGCCGATGGTCTTCGCGTCTGGTTCCAACGCAAGGAGCTCGTCCGGTGGGCCGTCGAACACTACCGAGAGCACGAGGCGACGGGCAAGACGTGGAACGGTCGGCAGATCCGCAACGCCTTCCAGCTGGCCATTCAGCTGGGCAAGCAGGACCTGGAGAGGCGGCTCGCAGAAAAGGGCCTGACCGCGGAGGCCGTCGCGCGGCTGGACAAGCCTCAGAAGTGGATGAAACGCGTGAGGATCGTGCGTGACCACATGGACACCATCGCACGCGCTGCGGATGAGTTCGACGATTACCTGGTGCGGACTCGCGGGACGGACCGCGAGTTCGCCATAGACAACTACCTGCGCAACGACGACGTGCCCCCCGAGTCCCTGCCCCTTCAGCAGCAGCAGCAGCTATATCAACAACAACTCCAGCAGCAAGGCTTCATGGTAGCGACCCCAGCCCCGGCCGCCTCGCTGCAGCCGTATGCCAGGAAAAATTATGGTTCGGTCCCGCTCGTGGGCGGCCTGGCCGGGGGCATGGCTACTTCTTCGCTTTGGCCCAGGGCTGGGGCCGGGGTCGGGGCAGGTGCGGCGCGGACGGGAGCTCCGAAGAGAGACGAGTATGATGATGACAGCCCGGATGACGACTCGGACGATGACGGCCACCCAGACGATAGAGGCAGAAACAACTAACTCTAAGGGACCTTCTTCATTTCATTTTTTTCCCTTCTTACCTTCGTACCTTGTCTCTCTGGGGTACTCCCTCTTCCCACTCTCTAAATTTGACGACTCACATATTGGAAGGAAGTCTACCTAGATTTCATGTATTACCAATCACAACGTATCTGATTCGATGGCAACGAGTCCTCGTGTGATCTAGTTAGTGCCTTGCAACTTGCAACCTGGAAGCTTCAGAGACTCGCTCAGAGACCCACCACGGCATCTTTGTGTTCCCTTCGTGAACATTGGATGAGATCTTCGAATCGGATCAGATCTGGGTTGATGCGACGAACGGGAGGCGATCATCCCGTCCGTGGCATTCCATTCCTACCGGGAATCGCATCGAGCAGCATGAAGCAGCATTGCGGGCTACCGGACAATTGTTTTGGAGATCAAACGCACCTAACCAGTTTCTTATACTACCTACCTACTGGTAGTTCAACAATCATGTTCACCACAAGTATTGAACCTCAGTTGAACCTCACAGGATCATGCTGTCAATGACACTGGTGCCCCGATATTATGCTCATGGCCGGGGACATCCATTGGCAGCCACATGGCTGTAGTTCTTTTCCGTACCAGCCGAGCCCTTCGTAGCGCCCGACACACATGGCACATTGGTCATGGGAGGTTTTGTGAAGCTTCGATCGCCCGGGAGAATTGGCACCTCGCGAGTTCTCTGGTCACGAACAGGTTGGTCCGAAGTTTGTTCTCTCTGGAATCGAGGCGACGGGGCACGGACTTTTCTTGCTATCGTACCTAGCTGAACCTGAGCCTATGAAAGAAACCTTGCCAACTTCCAGTGAAGCTTCTTTGATTCCCCCACATCAGGCAATTACACAATTACGTCGATGATTGCGTTTTGTACAGTTTCGTCCTTTGATCTGGATTTTGGGCTTCTATTAATCTCTGTTTCCGCGCGCCAAACCCCTTCGTACTTCGCATCGTATCGATCATCAAGGCGAGACGCCGTCGTCCTTTGATGAAAAAATAACACAGCAGTTTTGGTGCTACGGCCCACCGACCCTCACCGTCCGCAGACACAAAAGAGGCATCTAATCGGCTTTCGACAAGACATTGACGGAAGATTCCACCTTAATCTGGGAGATGCATACACAGTATTCCATATTGCGAATAAATGTTTCCCAACCCCCTTATGAAGGGATATTCTGGGAAACCCCTTGCGCTCTTTTTATTTCAGTGGCTGCTGTGAAGCGATGCAACCCTGACCAGATTGACAGGACGGACGTACACAAAAAAGGGGAGGCGATCGAGGGGAAGTTTAATTGGAGTCTTTCGTCAACTGGTCAACTGGCGCTTGCGGCCCCTGCGTTCTCCTCCCTCCGAAAGCTTAACGAGATGCAACCTGCAAGGTACCAGATGCTGAAGAGCAGGGGGTGACCCCTGGCGGACATCACAGGCCAATCTGTGTTCAATGTGCCGCGTTCAATAAGGAGGCGCCAGAGGACAAAGAGTTGGAGCCAAAGTGGGCGCCGCCAACCACATCCAACCCCTCTGGTTGACGATTCTGGCTGGTGGGCAGGCAAACTCACCGCCGAAAACATCCACTACACAGTATGCCTCCTGCCGTACGCATGCATGTTTGCTTGCTTTTTGCTGCTCAGATTGACTCGCTTTGGCCTCGATCCTCCCGCTTTAGCTTGCGAGCTTGCCTCCCCTGCTTTGGCCTGCGCGCGTCGTTCGTCGCCTGCCACCGCCGGGAGGTGGTGAGTGACCAGGCGGCGGGTACGGAATATAGCGCGCAAGTGTGGGCAAGCACCAATTGATGGTCGATTGATGGTCGATTGATGATGGGAGGGCCGAATGGAGCGCCATTTCGTCAGGCCCCATATCCAGAGGCGCCAATCTTTTGCCGAATCGCCCAGGGACCCAGGGTGCCATTCCCAAATCGGCGCACTGTCATTGCTGATGGCAGCCGGCTCCGGCCAATGGCACCTTGCCTTTTCCCCTTTCAAAGGGATTCGCTCTCGCCCCCTTTCTCGATGTCACTTTCCACGACCTTTGTTTTCTCCGTCTTGGAGACCGTTCGACTTGCAGACTTGGTCGAGGTCACTGATCACGAGCAGCTTCCTCTTAGCTCTAAGTTATCCCTACCTCTAATTTTTAATTTCTTGGGCAAGCCAATGGTTCAGTCCAGGCAGCTGCTCTGGCAAAATTGGCAAGATGGACGACTATTACTTTGATAAATACGGCTCCCTTGAGAAGCCAGCTGGCACCAACTCGGAGGTTGCTGCTGCCCACGGCCCCTCACCCCCTCAGAAACCTGAGACTCGTTGTGCTTCATCTGAACAACCACCAACCCATCAGCTGCCGTCCGGTTCGACCGACCAATCCCGTCCCTCTGGAGACCTGCCGCGAGGTTCCAGAAACATCAGGTCCCAGGACCAGAACCAGAACCAGAACGATAGCCAGAGCCAGAGCCAGAGCCAGACCGTGGCCCATCGTCGCGGCGTGCTGGAGAAGGGCAGCGGCGTGCATAGGATCACTACATCGGCCGCTGGAGCGCCCATCAAGCGGAAGCCGCTGTCGGCCAGCGCATCGCCCGTGGCCCGCAGGTACTCGGAGTCGCTGTCCCAACAGTTGCAGCAACAGTCGGGGACGCAGTCGAGGTCGCGAGCTCAGTCACAGTCGCCAGCATCGCCCTCGTTGCCGTTGCCCTCTCCCCCTCCCTCTCCGCAGCAGCCACAAGCGCAGTCTCAGTACCAGTCCCAGTGGCAGACACCTCCCGGCAGCGGTTCCAGCGGCTCCAGCGGTGGCCACCAGTTCTATCTTGACATCATCTTGGATGAACTGCCCATGCCCGACCAGCGATTCTCCCGCTCGTTTTCGGTCGATAGCCCAACCATATATGAGTTCCCGGGCGGTCAGGGCATGTTGGCGTCGTCGTCTTCGTCGTCGTCGTCGTCGGTCACGCCGCAGCCATTAGTTTCCCAGTCAGGGTGAGTCCAGCCAATCACGATGCAGAAACGGCTCATGTTAGATGCTTGCAATAAGTGTCTCTCCCGCCTTTCTGCTTCCGGCACCCGGGATTCATCTCGGGACAGCTGGGTGTTTTAATGAAAGACATACTCCGAAATGTTTCGACAAAATAGCCGCTGACAGGAATGTATGGTATTTTTTTCTTGTTTTGTCTCCAGGCCACCACCTCCACCCGCCCCTGCAACCGCAAACCAGGGCACCGACGCGGGTGAGGCGACCTCGCGAAACATTCCAGACGCCAGCCGCGCCAACCCTGCAGGTCTTCAAACACAACCAGAAGCAGCCGCTTTGTCAGAACATCGAAGCAGTCCGAGCTTAAGCTCTGACCCTGACGAGCAGACCGTCACCCACGTCATCCGAAGTCCAATCCAAAGGGCTGCCGTCCCTCCCTCACCAGGATCTCCCTCGTCGGACACCTCATCCAACTACCTCCCATACGACCCTCCCAACCACTTGGAAAGTGACTCGGAGGGTCACTTGGAGGGTCACTTGGGTGTCTTGGAGGGTGATCAGATCTTTGTCGCTCCGGCTGTTCACAGTAAGCCGGACGTCAACCTTAGTAGTATTAATACCTGGGGAGGGGAGGCCATGTCACTTTTTGCTCGCAAACCTGCACCACCACACCTACATCTCGGGCCCATCGCCGGACACGATACACACGAACAGCACCTCAACCTGCGGACTGCTGCACCAAGCTTTCCTACCCCTGCCACAGCTACAGCTACAACTACCACTACTACGACCTCTACCCCTCGGACGACTGGCTCTCCCACTGCCCAAGCTGACGAAGCAGGCAATACTAATCGTAATACCGCCACTACCATCACAACTTCTATCACCACCAAGCCCCTACCTCCTCCAAAGTCGCCTGTGTCGTCGAGGCTAGGTACCTTTTTCGGCTGGTCGAACGCATCTCCGTCGTCGGCCACTGAGTTCTCGGATAAAGGCTACTCACCTCTGCCCTCCCCATTCTCGCCCAAGGCCAGCACGACCGTCTTCACAAATGATACCCCCATCTCCGCAGCGACAACATCCACACCAGTTTTCATCGCCGGCAAGAGCTCTCATGCTGGCACCGCGGATCAGAACCCACTGGGATATTGTGAAGACTACCTGCAGACGCCACCGGCAGCAACGCCGCTGCAAACCGTGCAGATCGAAGACATGGAGGACGAATTGAAAGCCATCGGCGCCGAGTTGGCATCGTCAATTCGGCGCGAGATGGACCTGGAGGACCTCGTCGACAGGTTACAATCGGAAATAAACAACCCGCAGGCTCCCGGAAAGAGAACCAGTGATTACTTTTCCGACTCGGGGTACAGCTCGGCTAAGTTCAGCGAGTACGATGCCGGCAAGGAGGAGATCGCCCAGATTCAGCGTCGGGCCGAGCAGGAGAAGGCGCAGGTACATCTCGAGTTGAGCCAGAAGCTGCAGGATGAGCGCTCCCGTCGCAGGGATCTGGACCAGCAGATAAAGGAGCTGTCCCTGCGCGCGTCCCAGGTCGGACAGGAGGCGCAGCGGGCCGGCTCTGACGCCACAGGCCGTGTGCGCGAGCTCGAGCAGACCTGCGAGGATCTCCGTCGCCGGCTGAGCGAGGAGCGCCAGGTTAAGGATAACTTCGAGGACCTGCTGTCTGCGCTCAAGGGCGAGCTGCAGAGCGCCTCCAACGAACGCGATAATCTACGCGATGAGGTGGTGCCGCAGCTGCGCGCCCGTGTCGAGGGCCTCGAGGTCCAGGCCTCGGAGCATTCGAAGCTCACGTACGAGAGCACCAAAATCCAACAGGAGTTGCAGTCGCTCAAGAAGGAAAACGCGATCCTCAAAGTAAGCAGCAGCAGCAGTAGTAGTAGTAAGCTGCAACAGCCTCTATGGGAGGAGCAGGAGAGGGACAAGGAGAACGTACCCACCACACGTCTGGCCCGGTCCAGCTCCTTGTCCGTCAAAAGCCCGACTCCCTCGTTCAGACTGCAGTCAGCGCCGCTGGGTCGGTCGAACACGGTTAGAGGCCCACCCAAGGCCCGCCAGCCGACGCAGCTGCACGCACCATCGCAAGGACAACCGGCCGAGTCCCGCGAGGCCATGTCGGAGCGGCTTCGCGACGTGGAGGCACAGCGCGACGCTCTGCACAACGCACTCAAGAACTTGCTCGAGCGGCAGGAGTTTCAGAATCGCGAGAGCGAGAAGAGACTCCGCATGGTTGAGCAAGAGCGCGACCGTCTGCTAGCTAGCTCGCCCAAGAAGGCCGGCTACGAACGCGAGGTGTCGAGCCTGCGCGACGAGATCAGCGTCCTGCGGCGACGGGCAGAAGAGGCCCTGGAGCAGAAATGGCAGGTCGAGAAAGGCTTGAGTGGTCTGAAGATGGATCTGGACCGTGCTGAGGAGGAAATCGCGGGGCTTAGAAGCCTGCTGCGCGAGAAGGACATCCTCATTCCGGCCGCTCTGTCCCGCTCGTCGACATCGTCGTCGCTGAGCAACAACCCAACCTTGGCTCTGCCCGTCAGCTCTGCTTCGCTGGAGAAGGCTTACAAGGAACTCCAAGAGGCGTACACCGAGGCCCTCGACCGCATCAAGAACCTCGCCCCAGGCGCGACCGAGGATGAGAAGACTGCACAAGCCATCGGCCGTCTGGAGCGCTCCTTGACTACCACCATGGCGGTGCAGTCGCAGGCGGCGATGCACAGCGCGTTCAGCAGCAGCAGCAGCAGCAGAAGCAGCAACCACAGCAGCGAGGTCGACTCGTACCGTGAGCGGGCCGAGAGCCTCGAGAAGACGGTCCGGACGTACCTCGACACGGAGCGCGACCTGGCCTCGCAGCTGAGCGACTCGGCGCGCCGAGTTGAGGAGCTGGCGGCGCAGGTGCAGGCGCAGCTCACCACCAACGCGATGCTGCGTGGGCGGCTGACCGAGGCCGTCGCCCGCGGCGAGGCAGACCAGCGAGCCAACAAGGACCGCATCGCCGGCATGCAGACGCGGCTCACGGTGATGGAGCGTGAGCTGGTGGCCGCGCAGACGGCAGCCGAGGAGCGCGTTGCCCGCCACGAGGACGAGCTGCGGTCCATGCGCGACGCCCACAGCGCTCAGCTGCAGCGCCTGCGCGATGGCACCGGCGGCCTGCGCTCGCCGCGCGTGTTCCCGCCCAAGTCGCCGCTGTCGCCCATGTTCGCCTTGACCAGCGCGCCTCGGTCTCCCCGCCTGATGCTCAAGCCGGCAGCTGCCGCCGGCTCCCGTCCCGGCTCTTCCGGCTCGGCGACCTCGGGCTCAGGCCTCCGGCCCAGTCCGCGCCGCTCGTCCACGCTCCCGCCCGGTGACGTCCGCGAGGCGGCCAAGGTGGACGAGCTTCGCGCGCGCGTCAGGGAGCTGGAGAGCGCGCTCAACACGGCCGACTCCGAGATGCAGGAGGTGGTCGGCCGCATGAACACGGCGCAGATCGAGGTGCTCCAGCTCCAGGAGGAGCGCGAAAATGCCGTGCGCGAGACGCGCCGGCTCCAGCGCCAGCTCGAGTCCGAGAAGGTCAAAGCCTTCGAGGACCGGTTCCGGACGCTGAGCTCCAACGTCACGGCCTCATAATCACTTCACTAAACCTGTAATATCTACCGCCCTGTAACCTAATACCCCTTCCCCTTCACCTGCTTGTCGACCAAACAGACGCAGATATGAGGGGGTTTGGGGAACGAAGATGTACGACCAAGTCTGATCGGCTGCATTGGTGGCGTCTCTTTGTTTTGCATTTACAAACCGGAAGGAAGACCGCAAAACCTGCATTGGAAAAGGGAAACTGGAAGAAAAAGCATTGCAAAAGACGGTGTTTAGGAAAGACTGGGCTTACACACTGGCTGTCTCGGAGTTGTTCCTCTTGGCCCTTTGGCTTTGTTTTTTGAGATATCTTTTTTATCTGGATTGGATGCTCACTCAGGCCACCTACACTGAGTTACCCATCCCATACACTCGCACACGCTCCCTTACTCACTCACCTGCCTTAGACGAGCTTCACGCCTCACCACAACATCACTGGCAAAAAAGCCTGCTAATTACTGGCTCGCCTATTCTGTATAATGTATTCTTTCCTGCCTTACCTCACCTCGCTCCTGTGGTGTCTGATTCAGCCCAGACAGCCACACTCATCTACGATGGGGCGCTGTATTTATGTCTAATACCTATTGAAAAACGCGGGTGAGCTTGAGAGGAGAAATTAGAGAGGGAGGAAGAGGGCGGAGGTCAGGTAAACCGAGCTTCGAGTGTATCGAGCGAAGGAGGCGTTTTTGTCTTGGATCCCGGACCTGACTGTAATATCGTTCACCCTTACATAGCACGAGATATGGTATCATATATGAGGAGTAGCCGGAGAGATAAATCGAAAGAAAGAAGACCTCGAACCCGTCCAGCGACAATCTCATTATTACATTATATTAGTAACGCATCCACTACCCCGGTCGTTTATTTCTTCTGGCTGAGGGGCTGACTGTGGTCAAGGTGGTCACGTGCCGAAAACCTCCTTTCCTCCCTCCTCTCCGCGCCCCCTCCTTCCCCCCCCCCCTCGATATTTGTTCCCTCCCCCATTTCTTGGCTACCTTGCCTACCTACAAGTCTCCTTTGGCTTTCGCTAGTGGATCGTGATGGCAACACCACTGGAGCCTTCTGGAGGACACCAATGCAGGAACCCCCACGGCCTTCGAGAAGTTGGTCGGGCGTGAAAAGTCACGGGATCGATGCACACTCGGAGAGCGAGAACTGGGGCGGGCTAACGGCGACGCCGCTTTCGATCCAACTGGGATTGCTTTCGGAAGGTCGCGTACCGTCATCATCCAGTGTTATCTATCTGCTTTGATAGCGCGAAGTGACACTATCAATTTAGTCGATCATCGCTGTGCCTTGTGCAAGTGCGTACGGGTTGTACCGTTCCGTGGACGAACGACAGGACGGAGTCAGCCGTCAGTCCGTGAGTCACATGTGTGTTACTCGGGCATATTTGTGATTTGTGCTATCACAACAAGACGGCTCATGCTGCAGCTAAGTTCTTCAAATTTGCGCTACCATTATTTGAAGGTGCTATTGTATATCGCCCTCGCATGATGAGTTCAAAACGAGTGGCCTTGTAGCACTCGTGCGACTCCCCTCCTGCTAGTAAGTTGCGGCTTCGTCTCTGGATTGGGAGACGCCGTGATTGAGTGGAGGCGTCTTCATTCAACTCCACAGGTTGGATAAAGGCCAACTACAACGCAGGAGACCACCACTGAGAGATAGCTGACCAACGAGGCCCCTTGGCTTACCATCTTGGATACCATCTTGGATGATGGCTGAAAATGAGGCTGAAACTACGTTACGTTCGGACAGGGACAGTTCGGTGAGCGACCTCGGACTGATGACAACTTGCAGCCCGAATCGAGAGATGGAATGACTGTGCAACGGACGAGCAGACACGCAGACACGCCAAAGCATGTGAGGCTAGATCAGCGCAGCTCTCAGCAGGTGGTGATACCGCATGTGTCTGTTTATGCAGACAGCGCAGCCACCACTTCGTTGCGGATGGTTGTGGAGATAGACGGCACAGAATACAATCTATGGAGTAGATGCGGAACACCAATGGCAGAATTTCACCATCGCCAACAGGCAGAGGGGGAGTATGAACCTGCCTGCCTTACTCAGACCTGGTTAGCGGGAACTGATGACGATATGAAACGCAAGAGGTGATGATCTCCCCGCCGGAGAAAACCAGGAGATGCAAGAGACGCCGAGACGGCAGGGAAAAGGAGATCTGCGAAACGTTTCTTTTCCTCTTTCCCCTTTGGCCCCTGAAAGAGAATGAAACAAATGCACAAACTCAAACCCAACATCACCGAGACTTGGTCGTCTGCAAGAGCAAGAGGAAGTGAAAGCCTCAAGGCAACAGCAGGAAGGCGGAGGGGGCTGAGGGGGATCGTGTCGCACGATATATGTAGATATGAGGGACAGGAGGCTACTGGGTTTCAACTCTCCTGTTGATAGACTATGTATTTCGACTTAGTTTGCTTCTTTTCTGGTGATGATAGTGGCGAATGGCATGGATATCTCCATTGACGATTCCGTCCGGATTGCGGGTGGGAGTACGGACGGGGACGGGAGTACGGAAGCACGTAATTTGTAACAATAGCATGTGGTCACCAGTCGTCGATAAGCCACCAACAAAACAGGATGTTCTGACCTGGGCGAGAGATCAAGAGAGATAGACCCCTGACGAGTCGTGCAGGAGTGGGAACTCCTAAAAGGCTCATACCGGTGTGACCAGGATGCGAGCCCCTGGACATTGCTTCTCGTTCTGATTTCTCGTCACCTTGAAAGAGGGGTTAAGAACACAGAACAGGCTGATAAGACGGAGAAAAGACTTGGCCAGTTTCCTATCACGTCTTTGATCTTCTTGCGGGGGAGGATGCTCGGTCATCGGTCCGTAAATTGCATCTGCCTGTTCAGGGAAGGTAAGGTACCTTGTGGTCCATCGTCCACAGCACAGAATATGTAAGCCAGAGCCAAGAATGAGAGCGTAACAAACAAACCCGGAGAGAGTGAAGAGAGGCAGCGCGAATCAATTCTCTCAACCACAGAGATTCCTGGTGGCACAGGCTGGGAACAATGCAGCTCGTTCCTTAGTCGCTCCCGTCAACGGACCGCAAGGACGGAATCCTCAATGCGGCCATGTGTGTCTGTGTGTGGTGTGCCAGCGTGTGCGGTGCGAGCATGTTGAGCGTGATGAGGACGCGCTGTCACACTTTCACCCCAAGATCATGATGCTCATGCAGGGTCGACTCAGGAACCCGAGCTAGCACTGCACCGTCATAACAGGGGCCAACATTCGTGCATCACTAGCTCAGAGTTCGAGGCACAATAATACAAACCTTCAAGGTTGTAGAGTGGGATCTTCCGTATCTCATGAAGCCGTCGGCGTGAAAGCAGCACATGCGCGTCGTGTCGTGGGAGTGGGAAAGCATTGATATCATCAATGAGAAAGACCCACACAACCGCCACTCCCATCAATTGGCGCGGACTTCCTACCCCGGTCCCCACTGCTCTTGGCTCGAAGGCTGCCTGCCTCACTGTGCCGTCAACGGGTACCCCCACTTGAAGAGAGGAATAATCCCTGACCCCGGGAACACGACTCAAGACCCACAAGCCCAACTGGCCAATGGAGGCCAAAGACTCTTATCTTTACACACCTTTTTTGGTGAGATTCTTTCACCACTATCTCCCTCCCTGCTTCCAGGTATTCCGATTTCCGACCTGCCCGAAGATGATATCAAATGTCGGCAAATGTTTTGCTCACTCTTTGTTGGTTGCAGCGGTCTCCTGCTGACGGCACGGCCTGAACTGGACTGGACTGGACTGGCCTGACCGCCAAACCCCGCCAAACCGCCTGTTGGATTGCTTGTGGCTTGCGACTCGCTGGTTTTCATGTGCACCCGTCGACACACCCAAGTCGATCGTCAGCCAGCGCGAGTGCGTGTGCGGAGCGATCGTCACCCCCCCCCCCCCCNNCCCCCCCCCCCCCCCCCCCAATCCCATCCAAGTCCATTCCAGCCTTTCCCTCTCTGCCCAGCTGCCCCAGCCAGCACTTGCTTTTCTGCAAGCAGGATTACACCAAGGCCAGCCCGCAAGCCAGCCCCTGGAGCCACATGGCGTCCTACCCTCGTCATCATCCAACCGTTGTACCGAAAGGGCTCCATCCGCAAGAAAGAAGAAAGTCGTACAGGAGCACTGAGTCAATGAAGCCGAGACTCTCGCCGTTGGATGAGGCCAGTCGCATCATCAGAACAACATGCCATCGAGTATCTCCAGACATGCAGACTGGGTAAACATAGAAGAAGTGGTGTGTGGGTGGCCTATTGCCTGCAGCAAGCTGCCATCTTTTTTCGCCCCTTTTCGTCTCATTGGTGTTATTATTTTTTCTACATACTGGGCTGCATTGCCGCAACTCAAGAACGAAAGGGAACACCCCGTAATAAAAAAGCAAGATGTGAGATACGTCCTTGCAGGACCGTCCCGCCTGATCGGGCTCCGTATCCATGGTCCCTTCCACCTTTCTCGTCTTCTTCTTGGTCGCGCTGACGGCCAAGGTACCATCCCATTAATTACCTCGCAGCTGTTGGTTGGTGTGGCTGGGCAGCAGCATGCTGCGGGCAGGGGGATGCAGGCAAGAAAAAAAACAATTGGGGAAAAAAGAAGAGAGAGAAAGAGAGAAAGAGAAACAAAGAGACAGGAAGGGAAAAAAAAGGTGACATCTGATGGTCGTCGAACCTTCGGCTTTGGCATCCGCACTGGCTCTTAATAATACAAGAGAGGGATCGAGCCTAGCTTGACTATATCGATCATCATCCTTCCCCCTCTTCCTCCTTTTTTTTTTGCGGACTCTCTCTTGTCCGTCCCGTTCCTCTTCGTCGCGTTCAATCCTATTCTATACACTACCATCGTCCTCCTCGTCCTCCTGCGGCTACTCGTAGCCCACCTACCCACCAGAGCTGTTTCTCTAATTTGGTGTGTGGCTGTCCACCGGTTTCTTTCCCTTATCCTTCTAGAAGAGTGAGAGGGGGGGAAAAAACGGGCCAAGCTAAAATAGCTCCCTGCCCCTGGTGACCGGCCTTCGTCGACTCCTCGATAAGCCTCTTATTCGAGGTCCGGATGCCTGATTGGGGCCCTACCGACGCGTACCGACGTATTGGCTCTTCTCGTTCTTCTTTTGGGAGTCTCAGCCAGTTTGCCCGATCCCACCCTTTCTCACAGGCCTGCGACGCAACGGATGTACATGTGATGCTAGACCGGAAGTAGTCCTCTCCTCCTAGCCTCGCTGCTCCTCCACCGACCACCACCGTCTTCTCCCCTCACCACCCATCCGACTCTTGGAAACCAGGGGGGCAAGCCTCTCAACCTGAAAGCGCTCTTTTCTTTTTCTACCGACCCCCTCCCGCATTATTGGCTTTTACTTTTTTTTATAATCCTTCCTCCCCTCCGTCTTCCATTTTGTTGTCATTTTTTTTTAAACCAGACTTGCTGCCGCTTTGACGTACGGTCGTGCGCATTGTTCTTTCGTCCTCTCTTTGTTGTCTATTTTGTACTGCCTGATATTGTTACATCCCTGTCTGCCTTTGCCTGCCTTTCAGCGCCGCGAGCGGCAAGGCTTGCGAGTTGGAACTCCTGATTTCAGCCTCCCTTGACGGCATCCCCTCCTCTCCAGCTTACTGCTGTCAATAAACCGGCCCAACATGGCTATTATCAACGGGGTCGACCTGGACACCCTGAACTATGTCATCAAGGTGCCATACAATGGAACCATCGAAACCGGTGGTGATTCTCTCACTGAGAATCTGAATATTTGGTACGAGGTATGTGCAGTATCCAAAAGGACGGACTCATTGTACCCGTGCATCGCCGATCATCTGCTCCGAAAGCCGCACAATCCTCCACGCTTGAGGCTCGGGATCCTGACGTTGACATCCGCACAACATACAGTCTGGCGATATCGGATGGATGATAACGGCAACAGCACTCGTGCTGCTGATGATTCCTGGGGTCGGGTAAGTGCATGAACCAGAGAACTAAATCCAACGCCGCATTCCTGCCGCGCCGCACGCAACCGCGCACCCACGGCCACATCTGAAGTCCATGGGGCCAAAGCGCGAAGTGCAATACGCCGCCGGTGCCGCCGATCGATCATGTTCCAACCATGGATCCCGCTGCTGACACGGAGTGGTGACGGTTCCGCACAGGTTCTTCTACTCGGGTCTTGCTCGCAGGAAGTCGGCACTGTCGCTGATCTGGCTGTCGGTGATGGCCACGGCCGTGACGACGTTCCAGTGGTTTTTCTGGGGCTACTCGCTGTCCTTTTCGCATACGGCAGGGCCATTCATCGGCGACTTGGCCAACTTCGGCTTCCGCAATGTGCTCGCGCAGCCGTCGGTGGGCTCTGGCCGCATCCCGGATCTTCTCTTTGCCGTATACCAAGGCATGTTCTCGGCCATCACGGTGGCGCTCGCGACGGGCGCTGTGGCCGAGCGCGGTCGTATGCTGCCCTGCGTCGTCTTCATGTTCATCTGGGCTACGGTGATCTATGATCCCATCGCCTGCTGGACCTGGAACCCGCAGGGATGGTCTTATAAGATGGGAGGACTCGACTTCGCCGGTGGCACGCCTGTCCACATCTCCTCCGGCTCGGCCGCGCTGGCCTACTCCATGATGCTGGGCAAACGCCGTGGCCACGGCACCCATGAGCTCAACTACCGACCTCACAATGTGACGCACATCGTCATCGGTACCGTGTTCCTCTGGGTTGGTTGGTTCGGCTTCAACGCTGGTTCGGCCCTGTCGGCAAACATGCGCGCTATCCTGGCCGCCGTCGTGACGAATCTGTCAGCCTGCGTGGGCGGTATTACCTGGTGCGTTCTGGATTACAGGCTCGAGCGCAAGTGGTCGACTGTGGGGTTCTGCTCGGGTGTTGTGGCTGGGCTTGTTTCCATTACTCCCGGTTCCGGTATGTACCTCATACTTCTCCTACCTTCCTTCCTACCTTACCTACCTAATTCTCTATTGTCTTGCTTTCCCCCTCCAAAGTCTGACACAAAACTCCGATCCAAACGACAGGTTACGTACCGGTCTGGGCAGCAGTACCGTACGGCGTGCTTGGCGCAGCGTTCGCCAACTACGGCACCAAGTTCAAGTTCCTGCTCCGGATCGATGACGCACTTGACATCTTCGCTGTGCACGGCATCGGTGGACTGGTCGGCAACATCTGCACGGCCTTCTTCGCGGCCAACTACATCGCGCACCTGGATGCCACGACCGTGATCGCAGGTGGTTGGCTCAACCACAACTGGATCCAGCTGGGCTACCAAGCAGCGGACTCGTTCGCCGGTGGCGCCTACTCGTTCGTAGGCACGTCTATCATCCTCTTCATCATGAATATGATCCCCGGTCTGCATCTACGCGCCAGCGAGGAGGGCGAGATCTTGGGCATCGATGATGCTGAGATTGGCGAGTTCGCGTACGACTACGTCGAGCTCACCCGCGAGGTGCTTAACGACGTCGACGGCGAGAGCGCGTCGCGCTTCTCGGGCGAGGCCGGCCCGGCGCGGTACGAGCCGCCCGAGAAGACCAACAACAGCATCCCGCTGATGGACGCCCGGATGTTTGCGGGGCAGTCGGCGCGTCAATGAAAATGACCGCAACGACGATAGCGACGATGGCGACGATGCGAACGAATGATAAGGCGCCGACCCCTTGGACAGGCAACAAGACGTTACCCCGTCGAGACTCTCAAGACAACCCACGTGGTTATCTTTGTCTGCGTAAATGTATGTATATAATTTTTTTTTTTTTTTGAAAATGCTATTACCTCACTGTCATGGATGGAACCAGGTTTGAGGGGATTAGGCGGGCAACTTGGGGGTGCAACAAGCAAGGGGGGATAGGGCATTGGCCCGCCTCACGCTCGACATTGTTGAAAACCAAAAAGTTCAGATGGGACCTCCGAGCCCAATCCGGGTTAGAAAGAGATGGATATGACACCGTATACCCCCTTGAAGCACTTAAGTATATACAGTAGGTACCACCTGGTGGGTAGGTAGATATAGGTATGTTTGTCTTAATTAATTCTAGGACCCCAATATTTGTCACCGACCATTGTCTTTTGTCGTCAATTAAATGAGAAAAAGGTAGTGAGCTTTTAGTCGCGTCTTCGAGTTGTTGGGTCCAACGTGTTGTTGCCTGCTGGTGGAATAAAGAGGGACAAGGGGCCAGGCGGCTGGACGTTTTCGACTTTCCGAGACATGGCGTAAGATCAATTGAATCAATGCTGTTTATCAATACAATGACTGCTAATAATGCCCCAGCCGTGCCGCGGCTGCCGCGAGGCGCCCAGCCCTGTACCGACTTGCTGAATTGCGTGCTGGAAGCCTGGACGATGCCACGAAACATCGGTGCGACAGACGCGCTAATGCACGCGATTGCTCCGCCTGTCAAGACTTCCGATCTCCGGTGACAACCACATCATCCTGTCCCCATTTGGACAAATAAAAGCGTCGCTCGCTGTGTCGGCCAGGCAGTTACACCTGGTTGACGGCTGGTGGTTGGTACAGATCACGAAACGGCACATCCAGAGCTGAAGCTCGTGAAATACGAATAGGCAACCAACGGACAGCTGAATCTTAAAATTCATTCCGCACCTACGTGTCTCGTCAACAAAGGGATGAAACAAGTGCGCGGTTTTTCTCCTCCAACCATTCAGAGTTACCTACCATTTATAATGAGAACCTCTCCCTTAGCGGACCGACAAAGACCAAGATGGGGTCATCTCCATTGCGTGCCAAAATCGGGTTCTTCGAGCAGCTTGACTGGCGAGACGCAGACTTTGACGACCCTGATATTGACGAGCTCGCGTTGAGGAAGAGGTCGCGTGCGTTCTTTCGCAAGTCGACGAAGCAGCAAAGCCCAACATCGCCATCATCGCCACCACCGCTGTCTTCAGTGCAGGCGTCCCCGCAGGTGCCCAGGAGGACTGTGTCGGAACCCAGCCCGGCAGCTTCGCACCCCCAGGAGACCATCGTCAAAGGAACTCCCCTCCAGACCGAGAAGGTACGGCAACGGGTCTCGGCTTTTGCAGCCATCGCTTCGGCTGCGAACCTTGACTTCGTGGAGGAGACACCAGTCTCTGCTGGGACTCGCCGTGGTGCGACCAATGCGGCCCGGATCCTCTTCCGTCGCAGTGTTACTAGCCCGCTGCCTCTGAACCAAGTCGACGCCCCAGAGTCAGCGTCACCGGTCCCAGCCATGGCTCCTGGAGGCAAGAACAAGCGCAAGCGCAACTCAGGCAGCGATGAGCTCAAACTGGTTCCCGAGACGGATCGGGTATTCAGAGATCTCTCGTTCTTCTACGTCCCCAATGACGATGTCAACCCCGCACGGAAGATTCGCATCGCCAAAGCGAGGGAGTTCGGCGCAAATTGGGTGAGATCCGTCGAGGCCGCCACGCACGTCATCGTCGACAAGAAGCTCGAATACAAGCACATCGAGGCTATCGTCGGGCCTGTTGTCACCGCGCGAAAGGCTGCTTCGGCCAGCCCCCTCATCGTCGTGAACGAGGAATATCCCTTAGATTGTTTGAAGTTTCGGCTGGTCCTGAACCCCAAGCAGTGGAAGTATCGTGTACTAGGACTCCCAGAACCACCCCCAGGGTCCTCTGCGGCGACGGCCTCATCCCGCGTGGCTCAGGATACACCACAAGCGAGCTCAGAGGAATCACTTCAGATCAAGACTGTCGTTCCCCCACCCAAGGACACACCACCCCAGGCTGTGGAGGAGGACCGAGGTGGTTGGGAACGACCAGGGCCGCGGGCAACTTCTCCAGAGGTCGTCATCCCTTCGTCACAAGAGTTGCCGCTTGCAGAGCCAGGCCAGAGTTCTCCGCAATCAGACTCGCAACACTCCGATTTGCAAGAATTAGCACCGGTCGAGCTGGGTGATGCCGAGCACCCGGCGACCACAGGCCCGGCCGATGAACTCACCTCGTACATCGAGATGATAGTACAGTACAAGGACCTACCGCTGGACGACGACAGCGACGACGTCCAGTCGGCTAAGGGCTCCTTTCGACCTGCGGCGTCTGATGATGGCGACAGCGACGACATCAGTGGCTCTGAAGAAGAGCGAGAGCACAAGAAAAAGCGCACTGCGAAGGCCGCCTCGAGGTCGGGTCGCAAGAACCTGAACTGGGAAGACCAGTTTGCCTGCAACCGGGGCGGTACAAAGGAGGACCCGTCAAATGCGTCAGCCAATCCAAATGCCCGCACGATCGAGGTGCTGGAGAGCATGTGCGATTACTATACGCGGATCGACGACCACTGGCGCATCATGGCCTACCGCAAGGCGATCAAGACCCTGCGGCGACAGAACCGCCGGATCACGACCGAAGAGGAGGCCGTCCTTTTGCCATCCATCGGCTCCCGGTTGGCCAAGAAAATCGAGGAGATCGTGACGACGGACCGGCTTCGCCGACTGGAGTATGCCCAGGAGGAGTCGCTCGACAACGTGCTCCAGCTCTTCCTCAAGATCTACGGCGTCGGCCACTCCCAGGCCTGCAAGTGGATCGCCCAGGGGCACCGGACGCTCGATGACCTCGCGACCAAAGCGAAGCTCACGGCAAATCAGCGCATGGGCATCGAGCGGTACGACGACCTCACCACGCGCATACCGCGCCGCGAGATCCAGGCGCTCGGGCGGCACGTCACCGCCACGGCGGCGGAGATCGACCCGGACGTCGAGCTCCTCATCGGGGGCAGCTACCGGCGCGGCGCGGACACCTCGGGGGACATCGACTTCATCATCACCAAGAAGGGATCCACCTCGACGGACGACCTGGTCCCTTTCCTCGACGAGCTCGTCTCGCGGCTCTTCGACTCCGGCTTCCTAGTCGCTACGGTGGCGGCCCACACCAAGGGCGGCGGTGGGAGCAAGTGGCACGGCTGCTGCGTGCTGCCACGCTCATCGACCCCCCTTGGAGCCCTTGGAGAAGAGCAGGGCGAGCAGGGCGAGAGCGACACGCCGCCTCCGCCTCAGGTCTGGCGCCGCATCGACCTCCTCCTCGTGCCCGAGACGGAGTACGGCGCGGCGCTGATCTATTTCACGGGCAACGACATCTTCAACCGGAGCATCCGGCTCTTGGCCTCCAAAAAGGGCATGCGGCTCAACCAGCGCGGGCTCTTCCGGGACGTCATGCGGGGGCCGGGCCGGGTCAAGGTCACGGAGGGCCAGCTCGTCGAGGGGCGCGACGAGAAGAGGATCTTTGAGATACTGGGGGTTAAGTGGCGGGAGCCGAAGGAGCGGTGGTGCTGAGGCTTAAGACGAAGGCCATACCCTTTTTTTCTCTCTCTTTTTCTTTTTTTCTTTGGACACGTCCCTGTTCTTGTCGTTCATTTTTCTCGGGTTTTAGCATGGATGAGTACCAGGTACTTTGGATTCTGGATTTGGATCGTTGGCATCGGATACAGCGCAGGCGTCTTGGGCAGCATACTTGGAAAGTGAACTAGTATACGTGGTGACTGACGGCCAGGATGAAGTCGGGTGACGCGTATATGATGGAATAGGTACCTGGTAGGCACATATAGTATGACTGATGACGGGAACGCCATTGATTTTCGCCGAAGCAACTCGCCGCCTGGACACCCGGATTTTGCTGCTGTCCTCTTTGGGTTTAGCGTCGACGGTTCCTGCCTCGTCGATGCGGGGCCACCGTAGCTTGTACGGCGGGGTTCTTGCCCAAGTTTGGCACAGCGGCGGGATGGCGACCGCCTAATCAACCGCCTAGTTAAAATTTTGTCCCAATCTCTCGCGGGGTGTCGACAGCTATTTTTTTTTTTTTGCCCCTTCGTCCTCTTCACCTCCAGGATCGCGACTTCATCCCGTCGCCCCCTACACCGTTCTTGTAGGTTTGTGCTTAAACCTACATTTCACGTCTCTCCTACCGCGTGGTGCGCGACCAATCATCTTTGCTAATGCTTGTCCCTTTGCAGCTTGTACTCATAACCTCGTCGTGCGTGCGAGCAACCCACCAGACCCCAGCAAGCCCGTCAATTTTGGCTTTTCGGTTTCCTTCTTGCCTTTGAGCCCTTTGTCGACGCCACCATACCCTGTGAGGCCTGCTGCCAGAGTCTCGCGAGCTTGCAGAACCCGTCCAGCAGCGGCAAGCAGTCTCGCGCTGCTCCTTCATCGAACCAGCCATGGTTGGCGAGGCAATGGACGTCGAGACAGCGGAGAAGAGGCTACAGGCCTTGGATCACTCGGAACAGCATTACTTCAACAGGTGAGTAAGAAGCAGAAGCGAAGTCGGTGGTGATGCGGCCACCCACCACAGACGGGTGACATTCGTGCGCTATTGCTGTCTTGAGCTTCTCCTCCTTGTCACGTTCAAGACATGGTGCTAATATTTGCCTGCTCTCGTCGTGCTAGCTATAACCACCATGGTATGGCGACTCCGCCTTCAGTTCCATCCTCCCTCCGTCCGACGCGCACCACCAGCGTATCTCCTTCGATATGTCCTACTGCTGCTAGGGCTACCGCGACGTCGCACTCGCTGCTTTACGCATAGTCTCCGCGCCAGCCCTTCCCGCCTTGATAGCCGCTGACAGTAATTTCTTGTACCATGTCGACAGGAATCCATGAGGAGATGCTGGTACGTGATATTTCTCTCTGCTCCACTGCTTACTCTTGATTTGCCTCCCCCGCGGCTTTGCGTACAGTCCCCTAAGAGGACAATGAGAAGTGGCCTAGAGCGACGCGGGCTGACACGATGTGGCGGAACACCAACAGAAGGACGAGGTCCGCACGAGGTCGTACATGCAGTCCATCATCCAAAACAAGCATCTATTCAAAGACAAGGTTGTTCTGGATGTCGGCTGTGGAACAGCGATCCTCTCCATGTGAGCCTACCTACTGGTCCTAGGACTATCACAATGGCGCATTAAAATATCCTAAGCTGGGCAGAAACCTGGCCGCCGGCCCACGGCACGGATGCACCGACTGACTCTCGTCCCGCAGGTTTGCCGTTAAGGCTGGCGCGAAGCACGTCATCGGCGTGGATATGTCAACTATCATCTTCAAGGCGCGCGAGATCGTAAAGGTGAACGGCATGGCAGACAAGATCACTCTAATTCAAGGGAAAATGGAGGAGATCGACATGCCCTTCCCCAAAGTTGACATCATCATCTCAGAGTGGATGGGCTACTTCCTGCTCTACGAAAGCATGCTCGACACTGTCCTATATGCCCGTGACCGCTACCTCGCCAAGGGCGGCCTCATCTTCCCGGACAAGGCCACCATCTACATCGCAGGGATCGAGGACGGAGATTACAAGGAGGAGAAGATCGGATGTGAGCTCGCACCTACCTGTCTCTCTCCCATGCTCTTCTCTAGCCCTAACCGGCCGGGCCCACAAGCGTACCGAGTGTAGTGGCTAACATCCCATGTGAAAATCCGGCACAGTCTGGGATAACGTCTACGGCTTCGACTACACACCGCTCAAGGAGACCGCCCTCTCGGAACCACTAGTTGATACGGTCGAGATGAAGGCAGTCGTGACCGACCCGAAGCCAGTTCTCGAGCTTGACCTGTACAAGTGCAAGACTTCGGACCTGGCCTTCAGTGTGCCCTTCGATTTGAGTTGCCAGCGCGATGACTTCGTGCACGCGCTCGTGGCCTGGTTCGACATCGAATTCTCGGCCTGCCACAAGCCCATCCGGTTCTCGACCGGGCCGCACGCCAAGTACACACATTGGAAGCAGACCGTGTTCTATCTGAAGGATTCCCTGACCGTCCAGCACGGCGAGGAGATCCAGTGCTCGATTCACGTCAGGCCCAACGACAAGAACCGCCGAGATCTCGACATCAAGATCGAGTACCGCTTCGAGACCCAGGACCCGACTCGTGCCACCGAGGGGGCCGTCTGCACTTACAAGATGTGCTAGTGAGCGCAAGTGGCCCACTGCCAGTCGGCTCGAAACAGCCACGGGTCGGTTTCCATTGACGACGATGACTGGGACCTGCCTTGCTCTGGCTGCCTGCTCAATGCCGTACCGGCATCTCCTGCCTGCTTCGACGAGCTGGTTTCATGGGCACGTCCCACGGCCGGCAGCCGCTGAAGATACGATGCGCCGCTGGCCGATGTCCCAACGTTATTGATCAAGGACATAAACGAACGAGGCATGATAGATCTACCTAAAATGGGGTATAGAGGGTTTACAGCGATCTGCCATATTCATTTATCGAACAGACACAATGAAGACAGTCGACGGTTGTCGCCCAACTGGTGTATCGCGTTTGCGGCTCAAGGTGTGGAGCATAAGTGGTGTTGGCCCAAGAAGTGCGCCTTCCTATTTTCTCGTACTATGCCTGCTCTGCTCTTCACTGTTTCCTTCGAGGCAAGAGCCGATCTGGGCTGCCAGAGTCTCTGGGAAGAGATGCCGTATCTGTCTGGTTTCTTAGTCGCGAGGAGTATATGAGAATTGGGAAATAGACTCACACGAAAAGAACAAAACGAGGCAGGGTATGAGGGACACACTCCCTGACTTTTCCTCTCCTTTCCTCTCGTTCTCCTTTTCTTCAAGCTGTTTCTTCCTTTCATTGACATGCATCTTTCTTTCACCCTCCCCCAAGCCTTACCTCGAATACCCGCTCTCCCTACAGCGTGGCTACTGCCCCTGCACCATCCCCTTCCCTCACCTTGTCGCCTCCAGGGCTCATGGGAGGGGGAGACTGACGGTTCAGCCTGGTTGGTACTTCTACATTGCACATGCCCTTTGCTCCCATATTTCTTGAGGCCGAAGTTTAAGGGGGATACAGGGTTTCTGTTCCGTATTTCCCCTCGGCCGTCTGCTGCTCTTACTCTGATCATCCATAGAAGGTAGAATTGCATTATTTTATGAAGTAGCGGGTGGCCTCGCTTGACAACATATAGCTTGTGATGTCTGGATCGGTGACCGTGATGTCGAGTAAGATCCGACTCACGTCTTGGATCACCACATACGGAAGCAACCTGCGGAAAAACCGTGGGCCTAGCGTCCAAGGTACCTAATATGAGTCTGAGGTGTCGCGGAAAGGTATTATTCGCCATAGAGATATAAAACCATTGCTTAGAAAGTTGGCCCCCCAACGACTTCCGACATCAAACTTTTTGGTCTTCTATCACCGGAATTTGAGTTTTCCCCTTTCACTTGCTCCATTCCACATAGCAACACTCCATCCTTCACAGCATTGTTGGCCGTGCTGCTGACTACAGACAAGAGGTATCCCGGACCTTGCACCTGATCGACGTATATCACGTCTTCGTTTTCCCGTGTTTCTATCATAACGCTCTCCTCTTCCTTCCTGATAAATTTTTGATGTAACCGGATCCCACATGAGACCGAGAGTCCCAGACCAATGTTCGTGCGTTTGAGCCCTTCTTACCGTCCGTCCATCCTTTTCTTTTGGGTTTCCTCCAAGTGTAACTAACCTATATAGCCCCCTAGACGTAACGAGTACGAGGGAGCGGGAAAAATACGACGCAAACCCTAGAAAAACGACGACAAGGGGAGAGAAAACAAAACGGCTCATCTACCTATGCTCCTTGCAAAACTTGGCCGAATACGACCTGAGCTCGAGCAGGTCCTTGTCTGAGGCGCCCCACCCGTCAGCGGCCCTTCGCTGAAGTTTCTCGCGGCCCACGCTCTACATGGAGCCACCGTAGCTCGCAATGATGCGCTTGACGTGGTTGGCGAGCTCGTCGGCCTCGGTCTTGGAGGCGGCCTCGGCGTAGACGCGGCAGACGTTCTCGGTGCCCGACGCACGGGCGAAGGACCTGGCGGTTGTGTACTTGCGCACGACGGCGTCGATCTCGTCCTGGGCTCCCGGGGGGTGCGACAGGCGCCGCTCGGCGTCGGTCGTCTTGAAGAGGTCCTTGTCGCGCACCTCGACCTTGACGAGCCTGTTGGGCAGGTCCGTGTAGGTCAGGGCCCAGTCGCGCATGCCCCAGGTCTTGTGGGCCAGGATGACCTCTACCATCAGCATGTCGGAGAGGGCGTCGCCGACGGTCTGGTTGATCAGGTCGCTCACGGCGGCGAGCGTCTCGAGGGCGTCCTTCTGGGCCGGGGACTGCGGATCCTTCTCGTGGAAGGCGGCCAGGGCGTCCGGCGAGAAGACGACGGTGCCGTGGCCGTTGGCCTCGAAGTAGACGCCGACGTCGAAGTTGCAGGCGGCGTGGTGCAGGTGCTTCACGCCGGTGGCCGTGCACACGACGGGCAGATGAAGGTGCTGGGTGATGTAGTGAGTGCTGGCGCCGTTGGCGTACGCCGTCTGCACCACGCCGATGCGCAGTTCGCCCTCGAGGCCCGCGGAGCGGATAAGGTCGCCGATGAAGGAAGCGTACAGTGACGAGATCCGGTCGCCGTCCAGCATGTTGAACCCCGTGCCCTCGTCGGTCCAGTAGTAGATCAGCCGGTCCGCGTCGCCGTCAAGTGAGCAGCAACGCGCGCCGGGTACGGGCTGGGGCAAGGGCGGCGCTCGCTGTTTTGTCTTGACAAAGTCGGCTCCGGACTAGAGGATGGGGGGAGGACCATGATTAGCAGAGCACAGACACAGACATTGGTGAATGGGTGGAAAAGTGAGGGTGGGATGTCTCCAAGGTGGTGCGCAGGCTTGAAGAACAAAAACCAACTCACATCAAGATTTAGAACCTCAGGGCGGAGCACGTCATCGTTGACAACTTTGACATCGATGAGACCCGGCTTGATATGCTTCAGCAGCTCGGTGAGCTTAGGGCCGCCAACGCCGTTGGCGCAGTCAACCGTGAGGGATCCGTTGACCTTCTTGCCCTTGAGAGCCCTCTCGAAGGCGTCGCCAAGCTTCTCGTAGTAGCCAACCTCACTGACCTCACCGTAGGCCTTGGGCGTGCCCTCGGTGTTTGTGCAGCGCACGAGGTAGTGCAGCTGCGGCGTGGTCAGGATCTTGAAGTCGACGTACTCGGTGCCGGTGGCGTCGAAGGCGTCGGCGAGGGCGCCAACGAGCGTGTGGCCTGAAGGGCGGGTGTCGCGGCCGTACACGACCTTGGCCGGGTTGGAGGGGTTGATGTGGAGGTTGGTGGCCATGTTGTTGTAGCAGTCGACGAGCTCCTGGTCCGACGCGCAGTTGACTAGGTTGGTCGCATAAGCCTCCCAGTCTTGCTCGAGCATCTCGCCCATCGGGTCGACGATCTTGACGCCATTGTCCGCTGCCGGGTTGTGGCTGGCCGTGACCATAACCCCGACCGCCTGCCCGTTTAGCTTGCGGCTCCTAAGTGAAGCGAGCAGACCCACGCGGAAGGCGACGCCTTCGAGCAGGTCCGCCTTCATGCGGAAGCCGGCCGTTCCATAGGTGTAGCGCTTGTTCGACGGGAGAGGCACAATTGGGTGCTTCGCCGAAGCGGCCAGGATTTTCTGGTTGGCGTCCATGATTGGCGACGATTGGCGACAACGGGCGGTGAACGGACAGCCGGGTGAGAAGGTGGGGGTTTAGAGCTCTGAGCTTCTTTCTTGAGACTTGGTGAGAGTTGGTTGGCACCTTTTTGGCCTTGTTAGTTTCCTAGGTCAACCTCGATGGCGGGAAGGTGGTTGGGAAGATCAGAGTGTGTCCCGCAAGGCCCACCGAGTCCGGCAGCGGGGTGGTCCAGGAGATAAAAGGGTGCTCCCAGTCCGAGACGTTCACTTCAGGTTCGCATGCTGTACACAATCACACAGGAGGGAGCCTAGGAGGTAGGAGGGGTTACTCGCAAGGGATGGTCACTGGGTGTGAGACCAGCGTGGGGTGGAGGGGCATCAGCTCAAGGCTTGGTGTGCGTCCATGCTGAGTGGGGTGATTTCGACCAGGGTGCCCAGTGAACATAGGTCCATATAGGTGGGGTACAACGCCGCTCCAGGTACCTGGCCTCCTAGCCTCCCAAGCAAGAGCTCGCCTTGAACGCGGCAGGCAGTCACTCAACCAGCTGTTGCGACGTACCAGCTGAGATGCCCACTGCAGCTCCAGCTGTCGGAGTCCGGGCCAATCGGACTCGTTGAAGTGAACAAAGCGGTCTTGAGCTGATAGGTTAGGTTACGTATTCTGGAACCTGTCTGATATGCTTTCGCGACTTCACTGTTGGGTAAAGACCCCGAGACTTCTCTGAACAAATTGTGAATTGGACGACAGGTTGGTTGATCCGGGAGTGCGGTGGTGACGTAACGAAAAAAATCACGTGGCCTGGCGTCTTGCATCCCGCTTGGCAGACGGCCGACGCGACTGAACGCGTAAAGCCGAGTGCATCCCGGAACCAAAAACACTTAGGTTCCGACACACTCCAATTGAGCCGCCTTTTTTAGCTTCCCAAAGCTCGTTTGCTCGTTTGCTTCGCTTCCAACCTTTCCTCCTTCTCTGCTTTTTTGGACCTCTTGCTTTTGCTTTACTCTCTCCCTGGATCGGCTCAAACCGCTCAATATCCCTGGTGTCGGACTTTGGCTTCGGAAACAAACGGAGCCCGAGCGGAGTAGAGTCGGTGTCCAGGGGTTCGCTTGAGCTGCGATGCGTCGGACCGACCTCGGATAGCTGTATTTTCTTCTGTCTGGACGGATCATACGATCATACGATGTCCAGCGACTCGGACTGCGCAAACCCACTGTGGCTCTCGTGGGTAAAGGAGTGGTGGGACGTCGCGAGGGAACGCAACTCTAAGGGTGTGACCACGTACAAGCATGCCTTCGACTCGCTGAAGGCGTGTCCGATCGTCTTCACCCACCCGTCCGAACTCCAGCAGCTCAAGGGCTTTGGCCCAGGCCTCTGTGGCCGACTGACCGATGAGCTGAGGAAATACTGCGAAGACAATGGCCTGCCCATGCCGACGGTGCCCCGTAAGAAGAAGGGCTCTCGTCGTGCCGCAGGGGCAGATGGGGATGCGGATGAGGATGAAGATGCGGAGGTCGGCCCTTCGAACCGGGCTAAGAAGCCCCGGAAGACGAAGGAATACGTGCCGGCGTACAGGACGGGCCCCTACGCTCTCATCTTGGCATTGGCTTCACAGGACAAAGACGGACCGCCAGGGCTGCCTAAGGCGGACCTCATTGAACTCGCCCAACCTCATTGTGACGCGTCTTTCTCGGCGCCATCCGACCCGACGAAGTTCTACACTGCGTGGAATTCCCTGAAAACTCTCCTGACGAAGGAGCTGGTTTATGAGCGGGGCAGGCCTCTGAAGCGATATGCCCTGACCGATGAGGGATGGGATGTAGCTCTACGGGTGAAGCAGATAGCGGAGGCACGCGGCGTCGTAGGGACTGCGAATGGCGCACCGCCACGGGCTGCAGTGGATGGCCCAGTTCGCAATCGTGAGCCTTTGGTCTCGGCCCCGGTTCCCGATTTGGCGGAATCTATGTTCGTGGGGCCGGAAGAAGACGGTGAAGGAGATAGGCTACCGCCAACTCAGCAGCCGACTCCGTACAGGAATGTCGTGGCAAACGGCCCTGCGGCTGGCCCAGACGAGGCCGCGTTACCGGTGTTCACCCCGATGCGGCTGCCTCCAGGCTCTTTTCAGGTCCACCTAGTGCTCGACGTGCGGGAGGTCAGAGCCAAGACTGACCGGGATTACATGCAAGATGAGCTGGCCAAAAGGGGCGTCAAGCCGATCATGCGAAGTTTAGAACTGGGCGACGCAGTGTGGGTGGCCAAGTGCCACGACGCGGGGCTCCTGAGCCAGCTCGGCGCGGAGGGCGATGAGCTGGTGCTCGACTACATTGCCGAGCGCAAGCGGCTGGACGACCTTGTGTCCAGCGTCAAGGATGGACGGTTCCACGAGCAGAAATTCCGGTTGCGACGATCAGGCGTGCGCAACGTCATCTACATAGTCGAGGAGATCTCGATGGACAGCCAACACTTTTCACGGTACGAGGAGGTGGTCGAGTCGGCGATGGCGTCAACGCAGGTCGTCAACGGCTATTTCCTCAAGCGCACATCCATGATGGACGAGACCATCGCCTACCTGGCGCGCATGACGAAGCTGCTGAAGAAGCGCTACGAGGCCCGGCCACTGCAGGTAATCCCGACACGCGTGCTCACGCCGCAGAACTACCTCCCGCTGCTGGCGCACCTGCGAGAGCGGGGCAACGCCCGAGGAGGCAGCAGCCACGCAGGGGATTTCTACATCAGCTACCCTGCCTTTGCGTCGCTCGCGTCCAAGTCGGACATAATGACACTGCGGGACGTGTACTTGAAGATGCTGATGTGCTCCAAAGGCATCACGGGCGAGAAGGCGATGGAGATCCAGAAGCGGTGGAGGACCCCCTACGACTTCGTCAAGGCGTTTGAGGCCTGCGGCAGCGGGCCGGGGACTGACGAGGTGCGCCGGAGGCGGAAGCATGATCTTGTGTTCGAGCAGATGGGCGGGCTGGTGGGCCGTAAGAAGATGACGAAGCCGTTCAGCCAAACTCTGGCTGAAGTTTGGGGTGATGGCTGAATCCAAGTCTAGAGTACCTAGGCACATTTTCTACTGTTCTATACGGCTGAAACCTGCGTCTTGACTGCATATCAATGCCGCGCTTCTTTTCTTTCTGGTCGCAATTTTACATACTGTCTACCAAGGTACTGCTTAGGTACCTACTACCCAGGTCACCACCTAGGGTGATGACCTCCCACCCAAACTCTGCGCGACGATCTTCTCAACCGTCTGCTCTAGACTAGCGGCACTCAAAGCGCTCAGGTAGCCCGTCATACTCTTCTCTGCGTACTTGGCCAGGACATCGACCTCGACGTTTACCGTATCGCCGACCTTCTTGGCGGCGAGCACGACGCGCTCCTGCGTGTAGACGATGAGCATGACCTCCCACCAGCCCTCGGCGTCGTTCACGGCAGTGACGGTCAGGCTGGTGCCATCGAGGGCGACGTAGCCCTTCTTGACGATGTAGCGCAGCAGGCCGGCGGCGCTGGCCTCCTCCTTGGGCGAGAACCGCATGGTCACGGCGTTGCCGTCCTTGCGCATGTCCGCGATGGTGGCCACGGCGTCGACGTGGCCCTGCACGAAGTGGCCGCCCATGCGCGTGTCGGCCCGCACGGCCCGCTCCAGGTTGACGCGCGAGCCCGTCGTCAGCTCGCCCAGGTCGGTCACGCGCAGCGTCTCGGGCGCGACCCCGACGGTGAAGGCGTGCGCCGAGAAGGTGACCACGGTCAGGCACACGCCGTTGACTGCGATGCTGTCTCCCTCGTGGCAGTCGGAGAGGAGAGGGCTTGACGATGGGAGGGTGATCGTCAGTGACGTGCCGCCCGTACTGTCGTGCGGGTTGAGCTCCGCCACCACTTTTTAACACAACAAGGTTATGTTTAATTCTCCATTAGCTTCTGAGTTCTATATCACATATGTCCCTCGGTCGTTCAAACGCAGGCTGCCGGCACGCACGGCGGCAGGGCCAGGGGGCAGGGACCGTGGGCGGGGCGGGACGTCAGGATTGGCTCCGCATTCGGCGATGACGCACCTCCGATTTCTTCAACTATTCCTGTGAACATCGTGGAAAGTGGCCGGCTCGTTGAGTTCCCGTTTCCAGTTCCAATTCCAAAGCGCAAAAGTGGATTGGCGAATCCGTCTTTGCTCTTGTTATTTCTCGAGACAGACTAGGTAATTGACCCCGCGGCAATATGGGACGAACTGTAAATAAAGGGAGTTTTTTTAGTCCGTATTACTTGTAAGATCGGCATTGATGAGGATAATTGTAGAGGACTGGCATGAGTGGGTCACCACGACCTGCAAAATCCGCCTGTACGCCGGCTCGACCGGATCTTCGACCAGTAACACACAATGAGGGCGAAAAATGAGAAATACCTGTAGGTATCTCTCTTTCCCGAACACTTCAGGACAATGAAGAAGCTGCACAAGCCAGGCCGAGGGATTGTTGGCTAAATAGCCCAGGCATCCAGTAGTGTCGGTGCCCGGTTACCAAACATAGGTCAGCCATTTCTAAGCACGCCACCTGCGGCCGAGGACTACAGAGACGAGAAAATAAGTCAAGTTTTGAAAAGAGCCCGCTAAGTCTAAACCTGAGCCGAGAGACATGCTACCTACCTACCTATACAGCTAGCTCTTCGACCAAATAGTAGTAGGACCCACCCCTAATAAAAAGTCAGAAATATTCCGGAACCTGTCATCGTCCTCCGTCGATCTACCTAAACCAGTGCCCCTATCCAACAGTCGACCCCTTTGATAACAAGGCCCATTTTCCACCACAAGAGCAGTTGCGCTGCTGGGCAACGACGAAGGTAAACCCGGGCTTGCTCCCTGTGACATCCTCCATGATGGATGCGCAGCGCACGCAACGTCTTCGAAGGGGGAAACTCGGTGCCTGGCCTCGGCCCTGACCTTGCTGTTGTTGCTGTTGTTGTTGATGCTGCTGCTGCTTATTATCATCGACGGGCACCAGGGGAATCTCGACACGCTTGAAAACGTCGACGTATCTGCCCCTCTCCTTCCTCTCCGCCAGGCTCTTCCGGTCGTCGACCACGACGTCGAGCAGCCCGTAGTCCGCGAAGAAGAGCTTCGACGGGTCCGTGTGCGCCTTGAAGTGGTTCAAGTCTTGCCCGAAGAACTTGTTGAGGACCGGCAGGAATGTCATGTGCGCGTGGCCGCCGAGGAGGAGAGTCAGTTCGCACATCGACTGCGCCCGCTTCAGGGCCTGGTCGGCTCCCCCCTGCTGTTGCTGCTGCTGCTTGCTGTTTGGGCCGCTGCCCTGAGCCTGCTGCTGTTGCTGCTGCAGGTGCTTTTGCGCATATTGCGCCAGCGACGTTTGATAGCTCGCTCGGATGTCTGATCCCAGAGCTGTCAGCAGGCGGTCAAACTCGCTGACTTTTACCAGGCTCGCAGATGTGTGCCGGTGTATCTTCATGTATTCGTGATATATCCTGTTCTGGCTCGTCTGCTCGGGATCCTGCTGGGACGCCTGCTTCTCGTAGAACTGCACTGCCCGACTGCTCAGGCTGTCGAGATGTAGCACCCTGCGACACAAAGCGGAAACGAAGCCCCTCGTCGACGAGCAAAGAAGCAGGTGCAGCGCGACCTCGTTTTTCGACTGTAGGTAGCCGACCAGGTCCTTGAATGTCGCTGGTGTGAGGAGTGACATGAACTTCGGGTCGTCTTGCAGACCAAAGAGGCTGTCGCTCAGCCACGAAAGCAGGTCCAGCGCCCATTTGACGCAGCCGGCAAGGGCCGACACCACTTCTGGCTCATCCAGGGGGCTGAGCTTTTCCTTGAGACCGACAGGTGTGTTGTTGGCGATGGTGATAAGGATCACAATATTGCGAACGTTGAGCGTCAGCATGGCGAACTTGCCACAGAACGACCGCGGCCTAAAGTCGCCGTGGAATCCCATATGGTTTAGAATGCTGAGGCAGAGCTGTAGATTGGCATTGCGGACGAGCTGATCGTGGTGCATGTCCTCGGAGTAGTCCACATGGATCTTAAGCATGCGCACAATGTCCATCATCCAGTCATACGCGAACCCTGATGTACTCGAGATTAGCATGCAATCAAGGCCACTGCCCAAGGGCAGTGCTCTGGAGCCAGCTTACGGGGTTTATCCGAGAACTGTCGGGCGATGGCGAGGATGTCGTCGTAGTTGGTCTGGGAGGTAGCGGCTGCAGAGACAGCAACGGTCAGGCCGGCGATCACAGCGGCGTACGGGGCTGAATTGTATGTCGCCAGTCCGTGTCAGTCCGCATCAGTCCGTGTGCGAGCGTGAACCCTGAGAGTTCAAATTCGGGGTTGTAGCAAGGCTCGAAACAACACAGCACATACCGCTCTGCATGTTGGAGCCAATATCCTCCGAGGGGTACCGGAGGCTGCTCCATAGCACTTTGCCATCGTCACGGATTTGAGCCAACGAGCAGTTCGTGGGCGAGAAAGCAACGTGGACACCTGTGTTAGGAGGCCATAGAGAGCCACAGAGAGTTAGAGATTGGAGTCTACGTGCATACCCGGGCGCGAGACGGTGCCGGACCAGCACGAGATGTCTGCCCAGGGCACAACGAGGGGATACAATCAGCGTAACACGTGGGCGACGTACAAGGTGTCTCTTCACCAAATTGAAAACCCATCTGGTGGAGGGTCATGATGCGGTCGAGGTCTAGACTCGTGTAGATCTCGGCCATCGTCAGGCGGTCGCGGTACTGGACGGTGCCGTCGCTGAAGGCAAAGCAAATCACCTTCCCAGCGGCCAAAGTGTGGATCGAAAGCACAATCTTGTTCAGCACGATGGGGTCTAGCTTTCGAAGGCGCGTGGCCGGAGGCGGGTTGGAGCCCCCGCCGCTCCGTGAGCTGAGCTGGAGGAAGGCAGGGTGTAGAGACTGAGCCTGGTCGGGCAGGACCTCCCACACATCCACGATGCTTTGCAGCTCGTGGCTGTACGCCGATGCATGAGAACGTACGGCGAACACCTGCAGTGGTGAAAATTCCGCCTGGTTCTGGTTGCTCGGGCTCTGCACGACGAACGGAGGCACCATCTCCAGAATCGAGAGCTGCGTCATAGAGGCATCGAGGTGGGACCCGCCAGTGTCATTTTGCAGCCAGCTCGTGTAGGCCACGCGCTTCTCCTTGATGGATGGGTTTAGCGGGTGGCTCTGCGGTGGCGCCTGCTTGTCCGCTGGCGGTAGGCCCCAGTGGAGGGTGGCCTTGATAATCCGGAGCTGCCGTGAGGCCAGTGCAAGTGCTATGTAAAGAGTCCCATCTGGTAGTGATGGGCAACGTCTCAGTTAGTGAGCAAGGCTGGTGCAAGGCCGATAGATGGCTGATGGATGCACACGGGATATAAAAGTCTAAACGTACTCGCTGATGGCTGGTAGCTAATCTTGTCCGAGCAAATGGCCGCGTGCGTGATCAACTCGTCCGAGGAGCTGATGCTTTCTAGTTCGATGGTTGTGTCCCCGATCTTATTGTTGTTCTGTGCGAAGAGCACCTTGAGGAGGCCGTTGGAGGTGACGCACAGCAGCGCGCTCTTGGCCGGGTTCGGGTGACACGGCCCGACGGCCGGCGTGAACGTGTTCTCATACCTGTACATGCCATTGGGCTCGCGTACGGCCGGACCGCAGAGGACAACGTACTGCGCTTTGCTCTGCGGTGGCAACGGCAGCCAGTAGCTACCGACAACGGCGTGCAGATCATCCACCGGGTCCAGATCCCAGCTGCGTACCGGGTATGCCCGATTCATAATAGTAAAGGCTATGATACTGACGCGCCCGGCATCATCAATCACGGCCAACTCGGTATGGTTGGTCGAAGCCCACGCGAGGTGCGCGATCTGGCCCAGAGTTGTGCCGAAGTGTGAGAAGGCTGTTGGCTCACTCATGCCCCACGTCCCGTCCTCCGGGTGGCATCGCAGGTAGCGCAGGTCGATCGACCTCCCATCCTCCGACACCGACGCGATGGTGCCCTGCTTCGACCAGGCGATTTTCCTGCTCCAGACAGTTGCTGATGATGAGCCCGACCGTTCAGGGGTCGCTCTAGATGGAGAGTATTGCATGGGGCATGGGTAATAGAGGAGATGGAGGAGATAGAGGAGATAGAGGAGATGGAGGAGATGGAGGAGATAGAGGAGATAGAGGAGATGGAGGAGATAGAGGAGATGGAGGAGATGGAGGAGATGGAGGAGATGGAGGAGATGGAGGAGATAGGGGAGATGGAGGAGATGGAGGAGATAGAGGAGATGGTTCTCTTACTGGCAACACCCGCGGCTTCTCATCTCGTCCATCCTCTGAAGAAGCTGTCTGCTGGAAGGCCGAGCTGTGGCCAGGGTCAGAGGGTCTCCGAAAAGGTCGACGGCGTCCAAGTCGACAGGCATGCCGGCGTCCATAGCCACCTCCATTGCGCCGTCTATCGCGTCCATTGAATGGTCCATGATATGCGGTATCTTTCGGTCTCAGGTCTCAGGTATCAGATCTCAGGCCGCTTCGCTTGGTTGGGTCTCAATGGGGATGGTTTACAGATACCTACTAGGTACCTACCTAGGTAGGTGCCTAGGTAGGTAGGCGTTCCGTAACAACCTTGGACAAGCTTCACTTATCGCAGTGATATAAGTTTACACGTAAGAAGCTCTCTTGGCCTTCTTCTTCGCTAGGGGAAGTAAAGGGTGAGGATAGATGTCAGTGATTTAATCCCGTCCCCTGTTTGTGCAATATGATCCAGAGCCTTAGTGATTGAGTGGCCTCCGTGCTACATCGTACAGCTGTGGGGGATGGAAGGCACCGAGGCTCGAAGATGAGGCTGAGATCGAAGTAGCTTTATGTTTGTGAGACCTAGCTGGTCCAGGTTTGCTGAGGCTGGCTGTGGCTGGCTGCGTTCTGGAAGCCTAAGAATGTCGCCACATTATTGGCTATGCGAGCAATGGCAGAAGAGTGGGACCCGAGTTCGGCACGAAAGCAAGGGAGGAGCATGGAGCAGGGGTGCTGGAGTGGACTGGCGCGTCCAACCCCTGGCATGGCCGATCAATCTTCAGGGTATCCGAGCAACCACGCAACCGGTACAAGATACGTACCGGAGAATCAAGATTCCCGAGAGGGCACACATCTCGTGCTTGCGATGCTCTATGCAGGAATTGATAGAAGATGAAACCAGTTTTTCAGTGGCAATCTGAAGCTGGGGCGGACCAGTATAGGTAGGTACCTACATACTATCCCGATCTGTCCTTCCCACTCAAAGAGTAGAGGGCTGTGGTGTGACCAACCTGATCATCAGTTCGCCCGAAACTCTTTCATGGTGGCTGACGTTACGTGCAGCGGCACCGACCGCCAGACCAGACGGAGGACGAAAATTTCTGTGTGGGACACTGGCGTCAAGGAAGCCGGGGGCGGTCAGCGCGCCACAAACATTCAAAATACCCGGTAGCACAGTGCCATGACTGTGCGATCTAGAATACCATCGTGCTGCATTCGGTCGCGCATCTTCACGATCAACACATCCAGAGGCTGCACCCCAAGTACCTATACTAGTACCTACCAAGCAGGTCGTAGAGAACATAGTGTCCTCTTTTATCTGTCTACTCGTCTGCTAGAGTCGACTGTTGATTTGGAAAACAATGGATTTGTTGCAGAGTTGGATAACAACTTGAAGCAACAGGGGGTTCGAGTCAGCAAGGGAAAGGGAAATACAGTGCGCCTTTAGCCGTGCCTACGACCCGTGCATGTCTCTCCGGGAGGAGCCTCCAACAACAAGTCGGGCTCCTTCTAATTCCTGACTTCGACCCCATCCCATGTGCCTCCGGCAGTATTTCTCTCAACTCAACCTCTCAATATTCACGGTCGCTCTTCGCTATTGTACAGCGCTATCGTCGCGCCTGTAACTTTTGGAGACCATAACTCTAGGGACGTAATGCTCCCATCATTATCCACCTTCCCTTCCGTCATGACATAAGTTGCAGGAGAGCCCGTCATTCCCCCCCCTCTCTCAACTTTCTCTCCAGCCATTCGCGGTCGCTCCTCTTTTCGACGGCAACTCTTCCGCCCTCCACGACACCTTTGGCCAAAGAGAAAACGCCAACATGGAGTCCGATCTGAGCTCTCCGAAGCTCAGCAGCCCCCTTTCGTCGCCGCCTTCGTCCTCACCACTGTCGCTCCTGTCAAATTCGCCGTCGCTTCCTTCATCGCCGACCCGGTTCGACGCCTCCAAGCGGTACCCTTCTCCGAGCTCGTCCACGGTCCAGTCAGGCAGCGCGTCGCCGGTAAAGTCGTTAGAAGACTTCCTTCCCGTCGAGATCTGCGTCCGTACCGATGGGCCACCCCCCGCGAAGAGGCGTAGGGTCGCGGGGCCAAAGCAGCCTAGGGTGCGGACGACGGAGTATCTGGACCTTGAAAACACCACCGACGATGGCGAACAGGACCAGTTGTGTACTCGGCTCCTAACGGTCTTGCGGAAGAAGAAGCGTATTGTCGTCATCGCGGGTGCTGGCATATCGGTCTCCGCTGGTAGTATGTTCTTACCCTTCGTACCCTTCGTACCCCTGTACCCATACTACCCTGGTACCTCGTCCACCCCTCCGCTATTGGTTGATGTTTCTAACCACGCTCTCCTCTCTACAATCAGTTCCCGACTTCAGGTCCTCTACAGGACTGTTCACTACTCTTCGCGGACAGCACAAGCTAAAAGCATCGGGCAAGCATCTCTTCGACGCCTCAGTGTACAAGGACGACGCTTCCACGGCAAGCTTCCATACCATGCTGCGCGAGCTAGTCGACATGACGGAGAAGGCCAAGCCCACGCCATTCCACCACATGCTGGCGTCTCTCGCGCACGAGGGCCGCCTGATGCGATTGTACACACAGAACGTCGACGGCCTCGACACCGGCATGCCCCCACTAGCGACGAATGTACCGCTCAACAACAAGGGACCCTGGCCCACCACGATCCAAGTGCACGGCGGACTCGCGCACATGGTATGCAGCAAGTGTGTTGGTGTCCAGGCCTTTGATTCTTCTCGCTTTGTTGGATCGGAGCCCCCCCTGTGCCAGGCGTGTGAAGTATCGGACCAGGTCCGCACCGTCTGGGGTAAGAAGCGCAGCCACGGCATCGGCCGCCTGAGGCCCCGTATCGTGCTCTACAATGAGCACAACCCGGATGACGAAGCCATCGGCATGGTTTCCAGGGCAGATCTTCGACGTGTGCCCGACGCCGTCATCGTCGTCGGTACCAGCCTCAAGATCCCCGGTGTGCGTCGGATCGTCAAGGAGATGTGCCAGGTGACACGCAGTCGCCGTGACGGCTTCACAGCCTGGATCAACATTGACCCAGAGCCACAGGGCGAGTTTAGAGACTGCTGGGACGTCGTCGTCCGGGGCAAGTGTGACGACGTTGCTGAGCTTGTGAACTTGCCTCGCTGGGACCAGCAGGTCGACGAGGAGAAGGAGGAGGCCAATGGTGGCAAGCGCTCCTGGGAGGTCACACCGGATGCCGAGGAGATCAAGGAGAAGCGACACCAGAAGAACCCCGTGGTCAACATCACCCCGGTTGCAGAGGCCAAGTCGCGTCTCATCGTAAATCTCACCGAGCAGACCACACCTGGTGGCATTCCCACTCCCACTGCGAGTCCCAAGCTTAGGAGCGTGTTACCGGTGGCAGCCAAGGGCACGGCTAAGTCCAAGCAGAGTCGGTTGCTGTTCCCGGCTAGCAAAACTACTACGGCTGGGAATGAGGAGCAGAAAAGTGCGAAGAGAAAGAAGAAGGAGGAGCCTGCCACAGCCTCCAAGGCCAGCAAGGTCGCCAAGCCCCGCAAGATCAAACAGACCCAGACCCCTTCGACGCCGACGCCCGCCAAGAAAGGTGGTACCAAGGCCACCAAGGCCACTAAGGGGAAGAAGGTCGCAGGACCAGCTAAGCAAGGAATCACCACCGCTTTCAAGACAACCAAGCTTGCCACCGTCGAGGCCACCGACTCGGAGAAACCGCCCAAGGTCGAGTCGCCTTCCCTGCCGCCGATGCTGCCGTCCTCTCCCTTCTTCGAGAAGGGATTCCCCTGGAATTCCAGTGAAGAGCTGGGCCCGCTGGACCGCCTCGACCAGTCAGACCAGCAGCTTCCCGCCCTGCGACCGTCGTCGCAGTCGTCCTTCTCCAGGAAACGGGCACTCAGCGGCAGCAACAACGAGAACGCGCGGCCAACCAGCAGCAGATTATCGTCGTTCCCCCTCAGGCTCCAGACGCCGCCACCCCACAGCCGCGGCCACGAACGGCGCGTGTCGGCTGACACCATCTCGCCGATCTCCAAGCCACGCAGCCTGAGCCACCTAATCGACTGAAGATGGGGGGCTGCACATGTCTCATCACGCGCCATTGCCATGGACAGGTTTCTTTTTTCTTTCTCTCTTCATATCGACCCCGCCGTTTCTGAGATCGCTTTCCCAGCCTGATCTGCTATGCATCAGTCCGGTTCCACCTGCATTCACTTGGCTGTGGGGAGGGGTCATATCATTTTCATGTTCTCGGGTGTTACCGAATATATAGCATCGAGAGGAACGGAGCACTTGGGCTTTTATAGATTCACTTCGAAGGATACGAACCACCGACTTCATTCGACTTGGGGTGTTACTTCGCCCGGGAAGAATTTTTTTTGAGGGGTGATTGTTATTCTCTCAATATTGAGCATTGGGGAGGACAGAAGGAGATCAGGGCTTGTAATATGCATATCGACCGCCGGGACCATCGCGAATGAGATATATCGAATACTGAGAGCGCCAGGGGCGTTGGGCCATAGGTAAAAGGAACTCTCGACAGCGAGCACATGTTTTTCGGCGTTTGGGGCATTATCATTTTCCTCCTGTATGTACAACAACCGGTCTGGCATCTATATCGAATGCTGACCCGTTGCGGGTGGTTGCTCATGTTCGGTGCTGATCACATAGAATAATCTCATTTGTTTTCTCTTCTTAATTTTCTTGTGACAACTTGTGGTGTCCGGTGACCACTTCCGGCGAGTGTTTGTTGGTCTTTCCGGTCGTTGGCGGTGCGAGAGTCCAAGTGGAGGGGCCGTTGAAGTTGATCCTTCACCTCGGAAAAGAGATGAACAGATCCGCCAACCGACGAAGACGTTCAACTAACAGCCTATCACAACAAGAGCCTCTCTCCCCGTGCGCGTATGTACAAAGAGAGGTATGGAATGGCATGATGAGAAAAAGGGAGCCCCAGTGTGATGGACAAAACCCGGTCCCGCCTGCCGGACCCGGTCCATTTTGCTGCCCCATTCCACATCGTTTGTGCGTTTTGGCCATTCCGGAGTCTCAGAGGGTGAGTATATACCAGGGATGTATGTAATGGTGTTTGGAAGTAGGCAGCTTTTAAAAAGAGATGAGTTTATATGAGAGAGGGGCGAAGAGAAACTCCAAATGAAGTAAAAAAGCAAACCCGCGCAGAACAAGAAGATAAGGGAACAAACAAGGCAAGCAAGAAACAAAAACAAAAAAAGGTACACAATACCTATGTAGTAAATGAAGCAAAGCAAAGAAGCGCTGCCAATCCCTTGATGCCGGACCGGATTCCACTCCATCCATATCCACCGAAGAGTTCTGGTGTTGCGCCAAACCAATATGCAATACGGTCTTCTTGTCTTATACTTTTTTCTTCTTTTTTTCACAATTTTTTTTCGTGACAGCAAATCGCTTCCTCCCGCCCATACCAATCCCCTTATTAACTTTTCTTTCGTCATGAACAGACATAACATAGATCGATGGTGTAAATGATGGTTGGTAATTTTGTGACGATGTAATGAGACAGAGACTTGGCGGTAGTAGAAGACTCAGTCACGAGGCTCTAGACTCTGGTTTATGAGGACCTCAGCCATGGGCACATCCCATGCCTCGACAGTTGTGCATGCGCCCTTTTCAGTATGGATTGTGACGGTGGGGGCTTTGGTTGCTGTGCAGCCAGGACGGGCGGGCTCGATCGGCAACAAGGTCCCTTCTGCTGTCCTTCTTGAAACTGAGCCGGTCGCCGTTCTCGTACGGGAACCTCCGCCGCGCGTCTCTGTCGTCCGGCCGGCGGTAGTAGTCATCCGCATCCCGAGAGTTGCTGCCGCCACCACCACTGCCACGATGATCTCCACGGCGGCCACTATCATATCGAGACGATTCCCGCTCAGTGTCGATCTCGCCGTCCTCAAGGTCATCCCTATGGTCATCCCTATGGTCATCCTTGTGGTCATCCCTGTGGTCATCCCTATGACTGCTGCTGGCGTGGGTATGGCGATGATTTGAGTAATGTTCCGAGTGGGGATGCTTTGTTGGTTTGGACGCCGATGACGCATCACCACCTCCCGAGGCTCTGTTCTTCTGGTGCTTGTCCTTGAGCGTTTGGTACATGGTTGCAAGTTGCTTGCCCGACACATCGACCTCATGCACAGGCCAAATGGATGACAAAAAGTCCCTGTTGTTGGGTGGTGCGGGGAAAAAAAAGGCAAGGTCAGTTTAAGAGTTCAGTATAGAGACGAGACGGGAGTGACAGGGATGCACGAATCACGTGAACAGGGCAGCAAAGCGATTGGGGACGTACCAGAAGCGAGGCATCAACTCCTCAAGTTGATGGGCCGACACGCCGTCGTTATTAGCCTTCATGTCGGCGAATGAGTTGCCGATCTGAAGCAGCTCGCCGCCCATGATGCGGGCGCGCTCCTTGGCATTCTCGATGCGGTCGCCCGTGGTATACATGATGTTTTCGAAATTCTTGCGCACTGGTTTGAGGAGCGACCACATGAGATGCTCTGGGTTAGAGTCGTCGAGCTGCGACTCGGTCAAGGCCAACAGCTCGTTGAAGCGCTGCACCGACCGCTCGCGCGCCCGCTTAAGTTTTTCGATGGCTTCCGGGTCGAGCTTCTTGCGCTTCTCCTTCTCCTTGTTGTCACGGCCGCCACTGCCGCCCTCAACCCGCCGGTGTTTGTTGTGTCCGCTCCTGTCGTCGTGGTCGCCGGCGCCGGACCCGTGGTCGTGCTTTCGCTTATGGTCCGACGGACGCGGCGTGCCCCGGTCGCCGCCGTTGCTGCGGTGATGGTCACCCAACGAGAACGCGCGGTCTCTGTTGCGGCTGTCCAGCTTGCTCTGGCTCGGCCGCTTCGACATGGCCGGTGCGGGTGAAGCAGACCCTAGCTCGCTGCGACGGTGGCCGTTGACCAACAGGTTCTTCTTGCTGCGGTGGTGGTTCTCCACCGCCTTCTGGGCGGCGGCATCGTTCGAGTGTTTCGCCAGCAGCACTGACAGTAGGTACTCGGAGCGGCGCACCAGGTGGACTGCGCCGGGTGACTGGATGCTCTTGTCGCTGCCTCGCTGCCGCTCCTCCTTCTTCTCGACACGGTGCTCCTCCAGGAAGAACTTGTCTTCCATCTGCAGCTCCGCGTCGTCGCGGATCTGGGCCCACGCCCCGAAGCCGTACTTGTCGATGCCGACCAAGAGCATGCCGTCCTCGCGCGGGCCCCACTCACAAGTGTAGTGCGCCGCCTTGGTTGCATCCAGAAGCCGGAACGATGCGTTGTCCGCGTGCTCCGTCAGAACCTTGCGCAGGAGTTTCAGCTGCGGCGGCCGTTCTATCGCAGTCTCGGCGTTCACCTTCTTCACCTCGCCGAAATCGACAAGGACCGCCTTCTTGTCCTTCTTGGCCACCATCTTGCCGCTCTTCTCCTCCTCCTCGCGCAGCTTGCGGTCATTCTCGTCTACAGCCTGCTGGCTCGCCGCGATGAGTTCTGCAATGAGCCCGCGCAGGAAGTCGGGATCACGGTCGGTCAGGCGCGCCTCCTGCAGCACGTCTTCCTCTCGATCATCCATCGAGCCGTAGCGGAAGAAGGCTCTGATTAGATTGCGTGTCTCCTTCTCGTTCAGCGGCCGTCGGGGATCCGACATGAGCGCCCGCTGCTCGGCCAACTCATCCTGCTCCTGCTTCTCCCGCTGCCGCTTCTTGGCCAGCCGTTCGGCCCTCTCGGAGTCACCGCCACCGCCGCCACCGCCGCTGCCGCCGTGCCGTTTACTCGAGTGTCCCTTCAGCGTAGCTTTCCGTGGCGCGTTCTCCTCCATGGCCCGTGCGAGGTAGTCTTCATGCTTCTTCTTGTCTTCCTCGGCCTTGACAATCGCCAGCCGGTCGGCAGGAATGATCTGGTCCCAGTCAAGCGCCTTCTCGTCCAGCTTGACGTCGGTGAAGTGCATCCAGTTGTCCCAGTCGATGCCACCGCTGCTGAGGTTCATCTTGTCGTCGACGTTGGTCTTGGTGACCTCGGCGTTCTCGAGGATTGAGTCGATGTCCAGCTGCTCCAGCTTCTTCTGGTTCTCAGATTGCTCGAAGAGATTCTGCGACCGCATCTTCAGAATGTACTGGATGTCTTCGGCAGTCTTGGCCTCGTCTAGCTTGACGCCTTTCTCTCTGAACTGCTCGCGCAGCGCCTTCCCGTCGTCCGTAACGCCGGCCTGGATGGTGAGGTACTCGAGGAAGAGCTTGTTGCGGGCGCGCTTGATCACTTCCTCCTCGATGGTCGCCTTGGCCACCAAGCGGTACACGTTGACCGGGCGCTTCTGGCCAATGCGGTGGGCGCGGGCCATGGCCTGCAGGTCGGCCTGTGGGTTCCAGTCCGAGTCGTAGATGATGACAGTGTCGGCCGTCATAAGGTTGATGCCCAGGCCACCGGCGCGTGTGGACAGCAGGAAGCAAAAGTCGTCGCTATCGTCTGCGTTGAAGTGATTGATGGCCATGCGACGCGGGCCAGCAGGGATGGTGCCGTCCAGACGTTGGTACTGGTAACCCCGGACCCGCAGGTAGTCGCCCAAGATGTCGAGCATCTTAACCATCTGGCTGAAGATCAGGACGCGGTGGTTGTCCTTCTTCAGCTTGGCCAGCAGCTGGTCAAGCAACATCATCTTGCCGCTGCTGGTGATGAGGCCTTTGATGGCATCCTCGCGGCGCGTGCTGCCAGCGAGCACGCGGTCCTCGACGCCGGGGAACATGTAAGGGTGGTTGCTGACTTTCTTGAGCTCCATCATGATGTTGAGCAGCGACTGCTTGTGCCCACCGCTGACGTCGGTGAGTGCAGCATAGTTACGCGTCAGGATGTTCTTGTAATACTCGAGCTGGACATCCGACAGCTCGACGCGGATGATCTTCTCCGTCTTGGGCGGCAGATCCGACTCGACCGTCTCCTTGGTCCGACGCAGGATGAACGGCGCGATGGCCGAGTGCAGCTGCGTCAGCTTGGCCTGCGTCTCGCGACGCTTCTCCTCGTCCTTCTCCTCGTCCACCTCCTCCTTGGCCTCAGCCTCCTTGCTCAGCATCTCAAGATCGGCGTCGATAAGCACCTTGCCTGGGTTCAGGAAGTCGAGCAGGGCTGAAAGCTCTGCAAGGTTGTTCTGAATCGGCGTGCCTGTGATCAGCACCTTGCACGGCACGCCAAAGCCGACCAGCTTGGCGTACAGCTGGGACTCGCGGTTCTTCAGCCGGTGCGCCTCATCGACGGCCAACGCCTGCCACTTGATGGTACGCAGGAAGTCGGCATCCGCGAGGATGTAGTCGTACGACGTGACAAGGACGTTGAACTTGGGCTTCTTGGTGTTACCGCCAACGAGCAATTCGTGCTCCCGGATGTTGGCTCGCGCAGCCTCGGGGCCCAAGTAGACCACGTAGTTTAGGTCGGGCGACCAGTGGTTGAAGGTGTCGCACCAGGCCGGGATGACGCTCAGGGGTGCCACCACCAGGAACGGCCCCTCCTGGTCGCGGGAGTTGCGCAGCCAGCTCAGGAACGAGACCGTCTGCACCGTCTTTCCCAGCCCCATCTCGTCGGCGAGGATGACGTTGTTTGCGCGCGTCCAGTTGAGGGCTAGGAAGTTGAGGCCCTTAAGCTGGAACTCGCGCAGCTCGCCGTTCTGTATATACTCGGGTTGCTTCTCCAGCTTGGTCATGCGCGATCGCGTGTCCGGGTTGGCCTCCTTGCGGTCCGACTGCCACGACCGCGATGCGCGCTCCACAAATTGGTCGACCTTATCCTGTGCCTGGGAACGCTCGAGCACCATCTCGGCAGACTCCCACGTGCATTCGTCGTATTGGAGGCCCTTCCACTTGACCAGATATTCGTCGCCGCCGTCCTCGCCCTTCGCGTCGCGGATGGCCACGATCCGCTCGACTTTGGTGTAATCGTCGAGCGCATCCTGCTCCCGCTCGCGGTCCAGAAGCCACTGCTCCTTCAGTTCGGGGCTGACATCGTCCCCAAATGTGATCTCCTGCTCGTACTCAACGACCTTGCGGAAATAATTCTCCAGCCGGCGAAAGCCACGGCACCCATTGAGGCTGTCTGTCGTTTCCCATGTGTCGTGGAGATGCGACTTGCCCTGCCACTTGATGAAGTACTCGAATTCATGGCGCGTCGACGTCGGGCCGGGCTCGACACCGTCCCGCTTACGGTGCCTCAGGACTTTGTCAATGTATGGGGAGTTGTCCTCAACTTCGGCGGCCCAGTAGTTGGGTGTGAGATCGTCGGCGTCGGTGTCGTCTACGTCACTCTCCTGATAAGCTCCAACCGAGACCTGAGCGGCTCGGCGGCTCGACCACCTTTTCTCTTGGTAGGCCAATGCGGGCTGCGCCTCCTGTTGTCGCCGCGCCTTTTTTTGGAAGCTGCGAGCGCGAGCGCCGCCGTAGTTGTCCGAGTCCGAGCCGACCGAGGTGTTCCGCACAGGGGTATCCCGTTTCGAGGCTGCATTGCAATCAAAAGACGGTCAGTTGGGCACATCAAGTGTGAAAGCGATCAACTAGCTGGGGTGGAGTAGCCGAGGAAATGAGGTAGGAGGACGACGACGTACAAGGCAGCGAGCGCTCAACACGCCTTTTCTTCAGGGCTCTCCGTGCGGTCGGGGCCACCTCCGCATCGGAATCACCGTTGATATCATCGTCGTCATCATCGGATTCGACCTGAATGAACGGCTGGTTAGCATTTGCACCCATGATCAACTCATCGGCGTTGATCCGGGCAGCAACCTACGATTTTGCGTCGTTGGGTGGGCCGAGTCTGTCAATCGGCGGCGTTAGCAAGGACGCGTGGCATCAGCAGGGGCGGTGAGGTAGAGGTCAAACGCACACTGCGTCTCAGCCCGTAAAGCTCGGGGTTCTCCCGCATGTAGTCTTCCTCCAATGTACCGGCTGCCTTGCGCTTTGCGACTCGACGGGAGTCGTTGGAGGTGGATCGAGAGCGTTCGTTCGGCTCGGCGGCGTTCGACGCGTTTGACGCTGGGCTCTCGGCAACATCTTCATCGAAATCCGCGTCCCCAGAGGCATCCTCCTCATCGCTCGGTTCTGATGGCTGGTCGAACCCATCTTCGACCTTCTCCTCGGCCAGGTCGGCTTCGCTCGCCGAACCCGAAGGCGACGGTGATGGTGATGGGGATGGTGACGGGGAGGGTGCATCAGGGTCGGCGGCCTGCACGTCTGACAGATCGCTGTCACTATCATTGCCATTCACGGCTGGCATGGACGTGTTGACAATAACTGGAGAAAGCCGTCCATTGGGAGGACTGGCCTCAGGCGATGTTGACATGTCCACGGGAGGATAGCGGGGGCCCTGTGGTATGCTGCCATGTTAGTCGCGTTTGCCCGAGGAGGGACGCTATGAACGACAGCGGGGACGCAAGACGTGGTACTGGCGACCCCAGATCATGGAAACAGGAGAGAATCGAAGGCCTAGCAGTCGACATAGCAAGGTTGTCGCATATCCGAGATGGACTTTGATAGCGACGAGGCTGACAGACGATGGAGAGCAATTGGAGCGGCCCGAGGCGGTGGCAGCCGGTTCCGGAACTGCAGAAGCAGCGGGGATCCCAGGAAGGGACAGTCAAATAAGCCCTTGAAGCGTCGGAGAGCAGACAGGTCGACTTATACCTGATGATCGAGGTCGCGTGGGATGTATACTCGATGGCCGGCTCCAGCCTCATGTACCAGCCATGACAGGACAGTCAGGAGCAACAACGGTGGCAGACACAGCGGAACAACTTACAAGTCATGAATTAGAGTTGCCCTCTGAAGGCAGATACTGTTCGGCGTCGTCAGATAGGGGTTGATACAATGTGTTGTGCGGGCTCGGCGTGGCGGGTTTCGGGGGTGTGCGATGCCTGGCCGAGTTCTCTCGAAATGTGAAGCGTGAGAAAATGTAGGTTGAGAGCCTGGGGTCGGAGGTGTGGTGGTTGCGGGTGGTGAAAAGCACAAACCCACATGGGGAATTGCGGGCCCCAGCCAGTTTTTGCTTTGTTCTTACCACATCAGCCAGTGAACGGGCCACACGAGCACCACGAGTAGTGGATCACAGTGAACCTTGCAACCACTGGACCCGCTTGAGTGATCAGGCTGCGCAAGTCTGTGCCTGTTGGTTCCGAGTCCTTCGTGCAACAATGGACTTAACACTTTCGTTACTTTTCGATGGCTGTTCTTCCTTCGCGTTTGTGATTTCCATGAATTCCGGTCCCGGTCCCGGTCCCGTTCCGGGACTGCCTCTACTGTCTCTGCTGTACCTGTCTCAATATTCCTTCCCATCTTAGGTCACCAACCTCACCTCACTTATGTACCACAACCAGCGTCCATAGCTAAACAGGTCGTTCGTCGCCGTCCTCCACCGGCCACCGCCGCCAGGTCCATCTTATTCTTATATCGTGGCAGTCTGACCAACTAATCTCACCAGAGCAGGCAACGAACTCTCCTAACGCCATATTTTCAAATATTCTCAAACAGGCTGGCCAACAAGCCTCAAGCTCCGCCGCCACGGCGCAAATGACACACGTGCGGCGGCCAGCAGTCAGACGCCACATCATCACCTCCGTCCATCCGTCCAGACTGGACCGTGAGTGAGCACCGTCAGAACTCAGGGGTCGGATGCCCTTTTTTTTCTCTCTTCAATGGTCCGCTTCTAATGGCCAGGGAGCATCCTCGGACCCCTGACTTAGCCTCGGGGGATCGTGACTCCCACTTAGTTTTTTTCTCCCCCTCTCTTCCTTCTTTACCTTTGTTTTTGGAGTGCTTGATTGAGAGAGGTGAGTGAGTGAAGTCCACTCCAGTGCCATCGGTGGCAGTCTCCAAGCCCCGATGGCTGTTCTGCATGACTAAACTGGACTATGCCGCGTGACGCCAATATCCAACCTTCCTGCCGCTCTCTTCGATCAAGCGCAGCCGGCGATGGTGATTAATTGATCCTAGAGCGAAAGCAGCACAGCCCAACACGAGTCACGACGGGACGCCTTCTCATATTGGGGGACTTGCCGAGGTTGGTCTGGGAGGTATTCCGTTGGTCGATGTACAACTAACTCCATGTTAGCCATTGTCACCTGGTGTCGGCCATCCGTCACGCCCAACAGAAAGCGCGGAAGAATCCTTTCATGATAGCCCTGTTGTTGGTCCATTGGCCTGCGGGATCACAGAAACGCGCATTCTCGGACTCCCTTCTTCCTATCCTACGTATTAGGGAAGGCATCTATCTTTCTCTTGCAGTGTAGCGCCATGAAAGTAAAAGTTCACAAAGAGCAAACGCGATCAATGAGTCAGAAGTAGAAGAAAGGAGAGTGGCATGCAAACGCCAATCAATGAATGACAGGCAATTGCATCTAGTTAGGCAGCCCTCGCAGGTGTAGGGCTGAAATGTTCGATCGATCAGCATTTCGGTGGAGGGATTCAGCGGGACTTTAGACCTATCACTCGTCACCAAAATCCGATTACATACAACCTAACCCTTTTTTTGCTTGCCCTGCCCCGCCACAAAATCTTGCGCCCACCACAACAACATCATCATCACTCTGTCCATCCCTTTCAAACTTTCCGGAACAACTTTGCGCTCAATTCTTTCCTGGATACTTGAACTCATCTGGGGCTGGGAGAAACTCGTTTCCTTGCCTGGGACAGTCTAAGTTCAAGGAGCAAGCCGGGTGCGCAAATCGACGGACACTCTCTGACTGTTGCTACTGCCCCGCCACGAAGCGACAAGCAGCCCAACATGGCCGACAAACTTACAAGGTGAGTTGCAGTGTTTCAGTATACTACGCTCGGTGCCGGCACGGAGGAGGCGCGCAACCTACTACCGTCTACGCGCCTGTGTCTAGTTGCCGTTCTAACGTGTTTTCTTTAATATTCAGAGTTGCCATTGTCAACAGCGACAAGGTATGCGAAGCCCGGCCCGCCCCTCATTCGACGACCCCTGAGCGACGACGTCCAAACTTGCTCGATGACACCAACTCGACGTGGTCCTATTCCTGGCGGGCTTCGCGATCGAAACAAGAGGAGCCTGTGGCTGACTATAGTTCGTGCCGTTTGGCAACTGCTTGAGAGGAAAACAGTGCAAACCCAAAAAATGTCGCCAAGAGTGCAAGAAATCCTGCCCGGTGGTACGCAGTGGCAAGCTCTGCATCGAGGTGACGCCGGACTCGAACATTGCGTATCTCTCGGAGAGCCTCTGCATCGGTTGCGGCATCTGCCCCAAGAAGTGCCCCTTCGAGGCCATCACGATCATCAACTTGCCGACCAACCTCGAGACCCAGGTGACGCACCGCTACTCGGCGAACAGCTTCAAACTGCACCGCTTGCCCATGCCCCGGCCGGGCAACGTTCTGGGTCTGGTTGGAACCAACGGTATCGGCAAGAGCACGGCGCTCAAGATCCTCAGCGGCAAGCTCAAACCCAACTTGGGCCAGTTCGAGAACCCCCCAGACTGGGAGGACGTCATCAAGTACTTCCGTGGCTCGGAGCTGCAGAGTATGATTCACACCCAATCGTGCCTAAATTCCTTCTAAGGGGTCCGGGGAATGTTCCCATGAGTGGCCTTCGAAGTTGGGAAGCAGTTTATTCCGTTCTCGGTATCTGACATTCATCGGCAATAGACTACTTCACGAAGCTGCTGGAGGATGACCTGAAGGCCGTCGTCAAGCCGCAATACGTCGATCAGATTCCCAAGGCTATCCGCTCTCCCGTCAAGACCGTCAAGGCGCTGCTGGAGGCTCGCCACACCCTGGGTAACCTGGAGGATGTCCTGAACGTTCTTGGTAAGGCTATGTTTTCATTCTATGCTTTCATCATGCAACCTATCTATGCACTGTTTGCGAACAGGGCTGATGATTGACTTAACTGCATATGCAATAGAGCTTCGGCACATCTACGAGCGCGATGTCACCCTGCTTTCTGGTGGTGAGCTGCAGCGATTCGCCATCGGTACCGTGTGTGTCCAGAAGGCCGATGTGTAAGTTTTATGCCCTGGTCTTTGTCTTTTCCATTTCGTAAAGCTTGTTGACTCAGCGGCAACCGATCACAGCTACATGTTCGACGAGCCCTCGTCGTACCTCGATGTCAAGCAGCGTCTTAGCGCGGCGCGCATGATCCGCTCGCTGCTGAAGAACGACAACTACGTCATCGTCGTCGAGCACGATCTGTCAGTGTTGGATTATCTCTCGGATTTCATCTGTGTGCTGTACGGCAAGCCGGCGGTCTACGGTGTGGTCACTCTGCCTTACTCCGTGCGCGAAGGCATCAACGTGTTCCTCGAGGGCCACATCCCGACTGAGAACCTGCGCTTCCGTGAGGAGTCGCTCACCTTCCGCATTGCCGAGGGTGCCGACGAGTTTGTGGTCGACCGCTCCCGCGCTTTCCGCTACCCGAACTTGGAGAAGAAGCTTGGCAGCTTCCGTCTGCGTGTCGACGCCGGCGACTTCACCGACTCTGAGATCATCGTCATGATGGGCGAGAACGGCACGGGCAAGACCACTTTCTGCCGCCTGCTCGCCGGTGCCCTCAAGCCGGACTCGGCCAAGCAGGTGCCCGAGATGAAGATCAGCATGAAGCCGCAGACGATCACGCCCAAGTTCGAGGGCACTGTGCGCCAGCTCTTCTTCAAGAAGATCCGCTCTGCATTCCTCTCCCCGCAGTTCCAGACCGACGTCGTCAAACCGCTCAAGCTGGACGATTTTATCGACCAGGAGGTCAAGAACCTGTCCGGAGGCGAGTTGCAGCGTGTTGCCATCGTGCTGGCCCTGGGCATGCCGGCCGACATCTACCTGATCGACGAGCCTTCGGCCTACCTCGACTCGGAGCAGCGCATCATCGCGGCCCGCGTCATCAAGCGCTTCATCATGCACGCCAAGAAGACGGCCTTCGTCGTCGAGCACGACTTCATCATGGCTACGTACCTGGCCGACCGTGTCATCGTCTTCGATGGCCAGCCCGGTATCGATGCCCATGCCAACAAGCCTGAATCGCTCCTCACGGGATGCAACACCTTTTTGAAGAACCTCGATGTCACCTTCCGCCGCGATCCCACCAACTTCAGGCCTCGCATCAACAAGTACCAGTCGCAGCTTGACCAGGAGCAGAAGTTGAGCGGAAACTACGTAAGAGCCTATTCCTTTCCCTCCATAACCCCCTTTTGTCTGCGAGCCAGCGTTGACCAGAGTCTCCTTTTCCTTCCCGCGCAGTTCTTCCTGGACGATGGCGACAAATCATCGTGAAGATAGCTACCGAGGGCATCCCAAAGAAAAACCTCTCTCCCCCTCCGCGGCGCCGTAGAGGCGGTGGTCGCTGCGATGGGGATGCGCCAGGGAGTGGCGTTCTAGGCCGCGTCCAAAGCGACACGTCCAGGCCCGGAGGCGGCCAGTCGGGCTGTGGGGCGAGCCTGGACGAGGACGCCGGCGCCGGCGAGGACGATGAGCCGGACATACGCCCGGTCATGGACGGCTGGTAGAGTTCCCCTGCTATCTGGTCCTGTGCTGGGAGTTTTTGTTTCCTGTTCTGTGGAACTTATCCTTAACGCTCCGACATGCCTCCGAGAAGACGTACCTGGGCAAGTTGGTAGTGTGGAAGGAAGAAATCTTCTACGCAGATTGAGGGGTAGCGGGTCAAGAAGGATGACTGCCGTCGGCTTGGGTTCACTCTGGCGAAGGAGATCACATAGACACATGATTCACGATGCATTACAGAAGGCATTCTGTTTTTGGCTCCTGCGCTGTGATTTGATGGTTGCTTCGGTGCTTACTGTAGTATCTCAGAGACCTACCTGGTAGTTAGCATAGACGGCGCACGACAGCCTGCTGAATCACTCCGCCTGCTTATGGCGACGAATCAAAAGCACGCAGTTCACTCCCGAAGTGGAGTTGAGATGGAACCAAAGTGAGGGTGTGTTCAATGGATCTTGTTATATTCCAGACTGGCAGCAGTCGCATCCGCTCCTTTCTTCGCTCTTTTCGCGAGGCTCGTCCCCGAACTCAGCGGGGAGATTCTCAAGACCGCATCTACAGAAGCTAGATATCTACCGGACGCTACAAAACCCACTAGCCAGAAAGCGACTTGGCACACGTACGAGAAGGCGAGGTCGCCTGGATACCAGGCGGGTAAACTAGGTACGTAGGAGAAGAATCGAAGGCGACAATTAAGCGGAGGTGAAAAGGGGTGATACACACCATTGCCGGGGGATGATCTGCTGGGCTTTCTGTTTGTCTTTCTTTTGCTTTTCTCGTTCCGGGTTGGTTGGGTGTCAAACGACGACGTCGAAGGAGGCGTGGCGAGTTGGTCGAGAAAACAAATGGCGGCCTCACGAGGTTGGTGTTTATTCGCTGTGGTGTGCTTTGATGTCATCTTGCCCTTCCCCATCGTGTGTTGGGTAGGTAGGTACGGTTCTGGTACGTACTAGGCAAACGAACCAGGCTACCTACCTAAGTACCCAGGTAGGTAGGTACCTAGGTAGGTAGGTTGATGCACGTAGGCAGGCAGACCTTATGAATTTCTCCTCGAATCTTTCTCCTTTTTCACGCTTGAAGTCTCTCGGAATGGCGACCAAATGGGCGAGGATGAAAAGAAAGGGGACTTGATACGGTATGAGAAAGGACAAAGGAGAATGGATGAGCAGGGGAACGGGGCGTGACCATAGATAGGAGACTGCGTCGGGACCTGGATTAATCCTCCTCGATCTCGCCTTCCTCGCTCCCGCTGTGCACACCAGGATCATCCTTCTGGGGCGGCGCCGAAGTCTTCGACGCTGGCTTTGAGGGTGCGGGGCTTCGGGTTCCCACTCGCCGCCGAGTGCTGCCACCGCCGCCATCGCGAGATGAATGGGTAGATCGCTCCCTCTCTCGATCGCGGGGATGGCCGGGGCCACGGGGCTCGTCGCCGGCATCCAGCTTGAGTCTCTGTAAAGCAGAGAAAAATTCACTGTTAGCGAAACTCGTGGAGAATATAGGATGTGGTAATGTGTGCATGGTACACCGGGCTGGGGTCAGTCTCGGGTAATAACGACCGAGGAAATCTCACCTTGGAGTCTCGCGAGTCGCGACGAAGCGGGTCAGCCGAGGGGTCCTCGTCTTCCTCACGACGACGACGCGAAGGCGTGATGGCAGGACCAGTGGTAGCGGATGGGGTGGCGGCGCGTGCGGGCGCAGCGCTCGTGCTGCCGCTGGCGCTGGCGCTGCCTGGTATCGCAGGTTTGTCGTCGCCGTAGTTGAGCTCGTCAGCGTTCCGCGAGGGCGGCGCGGCGGGAGCCCGACGGCGGGACGAGTACAGCCGTTCGCGCTCTTCCTCACGCTCCCGACGCTCCCTGTCATAGTGACCGGGCCCTTCATCGCGACGACGGGCCGGCGGGCGGTCGAAGTCTCGGTCCCGATCGCGGTCTCTATCACGATCGCGGTCCCTCTCCCTGTCCCTGTCCCGGTCTCGGTCTCCTCGATCCCGGTCCCTTTCACGGTCCCGAGGCGGACGGCTGCCGCGATCACGATCCCTCTCACGTTCGCGATCACGTTCGCGGTCACGCTCGCGATCACGGTCGCGTTCACGATCCCGAACGCGGTCACGATCTCTGTCCCCGCGCTCCCGGTCTCGATCCCGCTCCCTATCACGGTCTCGCTCCCGATCCCGGTCCCGGTCCCGGTCCCGGTCTCTGTCTCTGTCTCTGTCACGGCCATAGTGCGCATCGGAAGAGCGCCGATCAGAGAGCAGGCTCTCAGCCATGCTCGACTTGCGGTAGTTAAGTTCGCGCTCGGCGATCGCCTTCCGGCGGTCGGCCTCATATAAGTCCGGCTCTGGGGTCCGGCTGGCCCGGTTACCGCGTCCACCGTGGCGATGAGATCGCTCACCTTTGTCCTTGTCGCGAAAACTGTTGCGCTCCTCCCGCTCGCGTCGTCGCTGACGGTCCCTCTCAGCTTCCTCATCCTTCTCGCGAAGCCGGCGGAAGTATTTCTCGAACGCCCCACGCCGGGCATCCTCGGAGTTGACTGCCTGGAACTCGGCGCTCTTCTGGAGGCGGGGCTTGATCTTTTCATATGTGTCACCCACCACTAGCGGCGGATCCATGCGCTTCATGAACGAGCGTAGGTCATCTAGCGCGCGCCGTTGCTGCCGCTCCGCCTGACGATCCTCGTCGGTCCGCTTGTCCTTCTTCTTCTCTTGCAGCTGCGGTTCGATTGAAGAAAGAAGAGCGTCAGTGCTTGGCCAACCTCGCCAACCTCGAGTATATGGAAGCAAATGAAAGAAACCAAGGAAGTTGGGCCAGCAAGATGAAAATAAAGAAATAGGTAGGCTTAAACTCACTCGTTCGAATATGAGAGTCAGGATTTCCCGGTCAAGGTTAGCAGTACGCCGATCATCTTTCATAACCGACAAGAAACTCTCCAAGGTGGTCTTCGGGTTCACTTCAAAGTGTTTGTCCTGCTCAGTTGAATTTTCGTCATGTCAGCGGCTTGGACTTCAACACCGGAGAGGCAACGAGGCGTGGGGTGAGGCAGCTATGTGATTAAGAGGAGGGGAAGAAGTTCTGGTCGTTTCTGCACTTACATCGATCACGTCCTCGACGTCGTTTCTCGTGCTGCGTAAAGCGCGCTCTTCCTCCTCGACGAGGTCGTAGAATAAGTCTTGAGGCGTGGAGCCGCTCTGACCTAACATCGCCTGGTAGCGATCGTCGCTCTCGATCTGGGGCACAATCTGGCCCCACTTGGAGACGGCGTTGATCTTGCCAGCCTGCCGCAGCTCGTTCAGAATGGCAAGGAAGGCATCGCGATTCTTCCGTTCCTGACGATACTTCTTCATCTTCTGCTCCTGGCGAGAGTCGTTCAGACTCCGCTCGAGGGCCTTGATGTGGTTTTGGAAGACGGTCAAGACGTCAAACTTGCTGAGAGACTTGTACTTCTCCTCATTCTGGAAGGGCGGGGTGGACGTGATGATACCTTGGGCGTCCGACCACCGTGTGTAAGGGTCTAGATTGAGCTTAGGAAGGAGCTCAATAAGGCCGTCCGTGGCGCTCTTGCGCGTGGCGGCCTGCTGCTCCGTGTGGGCTAGCCGCAGGTCGCGCACATAGTCCTCGAACAGCTGGCGCCGCTCGTTTTCGTTATTGGTCGAGAGGAAGACAGGCTCCTTCTCGATCAGGGGACGGATGGTCTTCCAGCGCGTGTAGTGCTTGATTTCCGGGTGGCTCTTGAGCATCGCGGCGAAGTCAGCACGCAACTTGGTCAGTCTTTCCTTTTGCCGCTCCTTGTCCTGGACGATCATGTCGTGGCAGTACTTCTCGAATGCAGCCTTCCTGTCCCTCGGGTCCTTGATAGCGCGGTAGTTTGGATCCTTGACGATGATGCGTAGCGTCTGTTCCCACGTCCAGTCGGTTTGGACCTCGCTGCTGCGTAGGAGCTTCACGAACGCCTCTTCCGCCTCCTTAGGGGAGCTGAATTCGGGCCCACTGCTAGTGGTGATGAATGTATGGATGCGCGAGTCGTTGCCAGAAGCCAGCTGCCGAGAGTCCGGTAGGTGAGGATCAAATCGGTCTCCCCTGTGGCCACGTTCTGCTTCATACCCTCCTCCGGGACCGCCGCTGGCAGAGAAAGCAGGGGTGCTGTGAGAATGTTTCGAATAAAGTCAGCAGATGCGCTGGATGAGCGACATGCAGTTTCAATGATCAATGAGGGAACGGATGTACGCAGTGTTTGCGCAGGCTGTACGCACGCAGGAGTTGTCGGTGTGGCAGAAATCCCAAGAGCGGTCTTGTAAGCATCAGGCATCTCCCATGAGCTCTGCTTAGTCTCGGTATTGTACCAGTACTTCTTCCCTCCCTCTGCCGTGTATTCCTTCCATGGCTGGTTGGCGAGAGCGCGCTGTAGTCGGATGGACTTGTCGTTAGCAATGAGAAATGGTGGCAAGCGTGGCAGGAGCAGCAGGGCATCAGGGCATCAGTGCAAGTTCACATACCTCGGCAGGGGTCATCATGTCCTCGGGCTTCGTCCATTGCGTCACCTTTGTCGCCGAGTTGTAATAGTAGACGCGCCCATCCGGAGTTCGATGCTCTTGCCAAACGGCCGCTGCTGGCGGCATCGGTGGGGGAAATCCCCCCTGAAGAATATTCATCTTTCAGCGACACCGTCTATCCTCGACGGACCAGAGAGACCGGAATCGAGCACGATGAGACGATGAGAAAATGAACGGCTTTAAGCTTTGCAATAGCAAGACGCGACGCGGGACAGCAAGCAGCTCGTCGAATGCTTGCGCGATTTTGGTCGGGCTGAAAAAAAAAAAAAAGGTTCGACAGAAATTTGTTACAGGACACCAGACGCTCTCTTTTTCTGTTCTTGATGGAGTCGAGACGTGGATGGCGGCTGAATTGGGGTGGTCCAAGCTCTGCTAGGTGAAAAAGGTGCGCGCCCATTCACAACGACGCGCCAAGCCTAAGAAACCCCACTAAAGCTCCTACCTCTTTCATCCGTACACTACCCCAGGCGCAGCACTTTTTCTGCTTGGTTCCTGGGGAACACAAATAATATGTTGTTGCCTTAAACTTGTGAACTATGAGTGTTTTGAGTCAACGCGACTACCAAAATGGCTGGCCGCGAGGACGGCAGAGAGGTGAAGCGGGCGGCCATCAGAGACCGCGAGTTCATCGAGTACTCTCACCTGTCATACATGATACCATTCGCGGCCGAGCCCGAGCTTGGCCAGGTCCTGAAGCCGGGCCTAACGGGCTCCAGACGCTCGCCTTTTAAATCAATTGAGCAGAGGGAATGGCTCTTCTTCGGTAAAGACAGATCCCCTCTGCCCCATTACTGACCGTCTACCCGTTACCCTTTATCCTTTATCACTTAAGCACAGCACCAGGCAACGAAATCCTCTCTCTGCCCAAGTCTTACACTTGCTTCTGCCGCTCATTCACAGTGAAAAAACCCACCAGATGAATCCGTCGATGTCTACCTGATATTGCGGACGCCCTACCGCCAAGATGGCGAATCAGAAGGTGACGATAGCGGGAAGAAGGCGCTTCGAGCGCAGCTTGCCCGTGTGTCTCTTGCTCTAGAGGTGCATGTCGTCAACAGTCACGTGCCAGGCCGTGACACCCCGCCAGCCATGGAGGCAGTCTATGGCAACGTCGCCGTGGAGGACGGCCGGGAGCCGGACTTGCTCATAGACGAACGCCTCGGTGGTGGCGACGGCGTGGGTGGAGACGATGCAGACAACAACACCGTCACCCCAAAGGAACGCTACGCCTTCGCTGTTTGGAAAGTGCCCGTCTTCATCGCACGACCGCGCATTCGGCTCCAGGCCCCCGCCGTCGTATTTGCGGCGTCGGCCCATCTGCGCGCCTCCTCTACCGACCCTGAGTCGGAAGAGGAAGAAGAGGGCGAGGATGATGGCGAGAGCCTGAGCGGTGTCTCGCGCTTCCGAAAACCCCGCAATGGCTACCTACAGAGCCGGGCGCCTGCTGGGCTTAACCTCCTCGAGTCCTTTGGCAGCGACCCGGCGATGGGCGGTGTCATGCCCCAGCTCTCGGCCCAGCGAGTGTCCCACGTCGCACCGGTCACGCAGTCGCGAGACCAGCTGCGTCCCATCAAGGGCCTCAAGAGCCTGCACGTCAAGGTCTTCCCTGCAGTGCACACGCGCGTTAAGTTCGCACGTCCAAACACCGTGCCAGCCAGCGCAGCCATCATCGCCATGCTGGAGATCGATTTCACGCCTTACTTCGACTGCGAGGTCATCCTGAACAAGATCACGATGAACATCGCGTCCGGCGGCGTCGTCACGGACCTCAACGCCGCCAGGGAAGGTGGTCTCTCGCTGCCTCTCCACTGCGTGGCTCATGACCACGTTACCTTTCTTTACCGCCTCTCCCCAGCCGATATCGACCTCGACTCCGTGGCTGGCGCCGCCATGCACGCTGCCGCTTCCACCTCCTCTGCAGCAGGCCTGGGGCTTCAGCAACTGCAACACCAGCCTCCACCGACGACTCGTGATCTGGACATCGCCATTGATGTCACGGCCCTCCTGCGGCCGGGAGTGTGCACTCCGCGCTTGACCATGGCCTGGACCACGGCTCTGGACTTCACGCCTCCCGTCAACCCAGGCTTTGGCTCTTCAAACCTGACTCCGCCGCTCCAACGCTCCCACCGTCCCTCACAACTCTCCATCGACGGTGCCGCCTCCCTCGTTGCGCCCGCTGTCTCACGGCCTGACTCGCTGCCCGGACTTGAGGCCGCCGCGGCCCGCAGCAAGGAGACCATCATCCCGGACTTCGGGGTTACCATCACATTCACCGCCCCGACGGCCCCTGTTCATGCCGGAGACGAGTTCTGCTGGTCCGTCTTCGTCGTGAATCGCTCCTCGGGCGGAACCCCAGCCCTGGGTCATGGCGGGCCTGCACCCTCCGGCTTGGGCATCGGTGGCCTCAGCACCGGCCCGCTGGGCATCCCTCCCATCGTCGGTGCCGCCCGGAAGCTCGCTCTGCGCGTTATTCCCAAGCGGAGACGCAATGAAGTGCGCGTCGTACGCCCGCCCTCCGCGCGCCCTCAGCAACCTCAACGTTTTCACCTCCAGAGCAACAGCCTGGGCAAAATCCCCCCAGGCCGTCCGAACGGCCATGACGACGAGAGCGACCCACAACAGGTCGCCGATGCTGTCCTGGACGAAAACATTGTGCACGCGATGCAGCGCAGCTCGCTGGTCGACAGTCCGGAGCTGGTCTCCCTCACATCTGAGGCACGCGTCGGACCTCTGGCCCCCGGCGCCTGCCACGTCGTCGACTTGCGGTTTCTTGCCCTCCAGGAGGGGATCGCCTCTGTTGAGGCCGTCCGGGTCGTAGACCTTGGGTCTCAGGAGCACGTCGATGTCCGGGAGTTGCCTGTGGTTGTAGTGGAACCGAGGATGGTAGTTAGCTGAGACGGGGGACACCTTCGCTATAAGCAAGCAATATAGGACCCCGACCTTCATATTCGCCTCATCAGAGGGGCTGTGTAGAGAGACAGGGATATGCAGCTAGTCCTGAGTGGGCCACGTCTTTCTGAATCCAAAAAAGCACCACGATTGTGGGTATCCTTTCACCCTCCAGATGTGCTAGCTAACTGCAGACAAAACTCCGTTTATGCCGTCGCCGTCAATGATGAAAAATATGCACAAAGCAATGTGTATGCAGATGCTCGCTCGCGATGCTTTCCTCCTCCCAAAAACCCCACCAACCCCTACTCCGCCGTCACTCTATTCCCACTGCAATAGGTCAGTCTGACATGACGCCTATGCTCGAATGTCTTACGTCTCTCGCTCCTAAACTGCCCCTAATAAAATGTGCCTCTATGCCAATGCCATATTACCTAGGTACCTAGGTACCTATCTATCATAATCCATTACTTCGTCAAATCATGCGTGAAAATGTGAAGGGACAAGAAAGTCTCCCTCTATGCGAGATCGTCGGCGTAATCATCCTCCCAGCCCAGCTGCTGGTAAATAGTCAGTTGCCCCGCCGGAGCAGCAGATTTAGCCTCGCGTCTGCGGTGAGGGGCAGGGGTAGCAGGAACCGCCGCCGCCGCCGCGGATGAGCCGGAGGCGGGGGCGCCTTCGACGCTGATGCCAAAGCCACCGAGCTTGATGGGAGTGGCGGCGAGGAGCAGATCCGGCCGGGGCCGCGGCTTCTTGACTGGCGTCTCGTTCAGCACAGGCACCTGAGGCATGTCTCCCCGCCGTGGAGAAGACGCCGGCACGATGCCCTCCCGCGCGGGGACCTGCAGAAGGCGGCGGCTCGAGGCCGGCGCCGACCCCGACGCCGAGGAGCCGGGCTGCAGCAGCGTCTGGTGACGCGCCGATTTCTTCGTCATCGGCGTACTCACTACACAGGGCGAGGACGCGGCCACAAGGCTGTCGCCATCGGCGAATGTACCTGTTGCAAGTCCCTGCTGTTGTGGCTGCAGTTGCTGCTGCGGTTGCTGCAGGCCACGATAGTGAGCACGAGCGAGGTTGAACCCGCCTCGGCCCACGGCCTGTAATGTGGCCTCACCAGCCAACGCATCTCGGAACCGAGTGTTCGCGGGCGTAGCCTTAACCTGGACATGGTCTACAGGCATTCTTGTGGGCGGCTTGGCCTTAGTTTCTATAAATTCAAGGCAGAAGGTGTCAGTTTGCAATGCGCACGAGGATAGGAAGTACTTTGCCCGGGAAAGAGGCATATCAGGAGAGGACCGTGGCCATCAACACTCACTTTTGACGTACTGCGGGCCGCCGAAGAGTCGCCGCTCCGTCTCCTCAGTCATCGTCCGGCCAGCAAGCTCTCGGTTAGGCTTCTTCAATGCGCTAATAGCGTCTCTCAGCTCGGCCTCAACACGCGCCTTCTTCTGCGACTTGACTTCCTCGTACTGCGTGAAGCTCGTGCTCCGCTGAAATAGCGGGACGGGCGCTGCTGGGCCACTGCTTGACATCGACGTCGTCGTCGTCGTCGTCGTCGAGCCGTTCGTTGTTGTGGCGCCCCCTAAGGCCGGCACGTCCTTCAGGGCCCTGCCCTCGCTCGGCTCGCGCTTGAGGCCCGGAATCGGCGCGATGGTTGCGTGCCGGAGATGCGCCAGCGCATCGGCCGGACCGCGCGAGACGCTCCGCCTCAGCCGATCGTTGGAGAGGACGCGCTGAAGGCTTCGTGTATCCGCCGAGGATGATTTGGCGTGCCCTCTCCGAGCCGCCGCCGAGGGCGCGGTCGCGGCGCTCCCCGGCTTGGGTTTCGACTTCTCGCGCCTCTGTAGCTTGGGGTCCGACTTGGTGATCACCGGCCCGCCAAGCTTGCGGTTGAGCGAAGCGCAGAATTCTGGCAGACGAGCAGAGAAGCTAGATGTGTGTTAACATTGCAAGCACGTGCGCGCCCCTCGACTCACGTACATTTTCCAACAAAAAGGAGCATGGTGTTCTTACAATGGAAGTATGACGTCCACGCAGAAGTCTGCCAGGGGTTTTTCAGATTTGCGCCCCTCCCGTCCCCTGGACTGCGACTCCGCGAGGGCCTTGACGTCGTCTAACGTAGTAGACTCCCAGATGCAGAGCCGATCGGCATGGACATCAAGAAGCACAGGAAAGTTGTGCTTATTCCTCTTCTTCTTGGCCCCGTCCGCGTGCGCCGGCTTGGCCGGTGTAGCCGGGGTGAGACCCGGCAGCTGTACATCCACGGCGTTCTCTGCAGGACGGGTGGCCTCCAGGGCTAGGATCTCCAGTACCAGGATCATCTGCAGGAAGGTTTCTCTCCTCCGCAGGCACGAGATGTGATACCTCACCTGCTCCGGGCTGACCGAGGTCTCGTCGTCTCTCAACTCGGGTTTGGTGGCGGTCCACCACTTCCTGACACTCTCGGCCTCGCCGGGATACATGCCGTTCTTGTCGAGCTTCATCTTCTTGGTCTGCTTTTTCTTAGCTCTCCGGTGGTTCGTTTGGCCATCATCGGTGCTTTCCACAAGCAGCTTCATCTGGTCGATCATCTCCGGGATGGCAGAGAGATACTTCTTGTCGACCAAGACTGTCGACAGCACGAGGTTCTTAAGGAAGTCGATCAGGTCCGACATCTCCAGGTTCGAGTCACAGTTCAAGTGGAAGGCCGCCCGAGCCCGGGACAACGGCCCCTTTGCGAAGTATGCGACAGATCCCTAATTCGGCCTCAGGCGGTGAGCAGTCTAGATTCATCAAGTATGCATGGTCACTGGCCGAGAAAGGGATGTTAGAGGCAGACGAATGAGGCCAACGACGAACCATGGATCGATACAGGGTCTCGAAATATTGGGCGCGGATGTTTTGGAATATCCCTTCTGCTGTTTGCTGTGCGTCCAGATTGTCATCGGCAGCAGCTTGGGAGCTAGGCACTAGCGTTGGTGCGGACGGCGCCGCTTGTACTGGAGCGGCGGTCTGAATCAGCTGCGACAGGACCAAAGATTCTTTGGGCGGTTCGACTTGAGCCTGCTCATGCTCTAGCTCATGCCCATCCTCATCTCTCAAGGCCGCCGGCGGCTGGACTGCCGGCTGGGCCGTTAGGACAGACGTGGCCACGGACTGGGATCTCGCGCGCTTCCGGACCAGGGATTGTATCTCCTCGATTGCCAGCCTCTTCCGCTTATTCTCCTTGTATAAACTGGGGGTCACGAGGGCCGGCTCGAAAGTTTGGGCCGCTGCTGCCGAGGGTGGCCTCGATACAATCCGCTGTCTGCACAGAACCGTTGCGTGGCGACTGAGACCGGCCATGTCAATCCAAGTTCCGAGCTTGCATACGACGTAGTGGCCGTTGTCCTGGCGTTCAATGGCATACGAGGCACGACTAGACTCCGATCGAGCGACGAGCACGTTACACCCCAGTCGACCCTCTAGGTCCAGAATCCGGATGCGCGACTCGAAGAACCGGCCGCCGGCGGGCAGCTCCCCGTACGGAGCAGCAAGGTCGATGCTCGAAAGCGGCAGGCATTCTCGCGGCAGAAGCATGAGGGGCTGGAGCGTGATGGGTTTGGCGAGCAAGTTTGGGGGATGTGGCTGGTCGACGAACGGAGTTAGAAAAGTGCATGGAGGTAGGCAGGGAGGAACCGAGACCAGGGCCAGCCGGTAGGTATACAAACCCAGATAGGGCAGATAGAACAGGCTGGGTTGGAAGTTGAAGAGGAGTGACGAACCATAATCACGAAGGAGGGCTTCAGCAACTCCTCCATTGGCGGGGCAGCGCCCAGTCGCTGCTGGGTGATGGTTGCTGACCCTTTTGAAGCATTGCCAATGGCAGACCTCTGCTCAAGTGGAGGAGCCGAGGAGGAAAAGAAGGGCCGCGATGCCGCACCTTCGCGAGATGAGGGTCGGTTGAGAGAGCCATCGGAGGCGGGAGTCAGGATGCCCGACCTCGGCGCCGGATGAAGTGGCTGCGAGCCGGGACGCGACGCGTCGGAAGAGGGGAGTGCCTCGGCCTGAAAGAGAGGCATGGCAGGAGAGGCCATTTCAAAAGTTTAACCTGTCATCTGGCCGCCATTGTCTGTGATCTGCCGTACTAGGGAAATGGCGTCAATGATGCAAATACAGAAGGTCCCTTCGCATTGGCCGTCAGCCACTCGTGTGTAAGTCGCGGTGTTCTAACAATTGGTGTGGTCACTGTGGTGGCGTCACGCGTCGAGCCTCCAACCGCCCTCCACAGAGCTCCATTCAGTGGACCCGATGTGTTCGGCGGGCGCGTGCAACGCGACAGTGGCACAGTGGGTGAGCTCCCTTGCGCCGTCAAGCGGGGTTGGCTCAATCAGCTCGGCACGCCGAATTCACCACCAATGCCACATCTCCAAGTATCATACTTCCGTATACCTATCACCTTTCTTTCGAGGTGCCTAGTACCGTTATGGTGGCTTTCGGTGCTATAATCGCTAGTCGGGTGTAGAGGCGGTTAAGTTTGCCAGGTTGATGTCCTGTCGGGATCTTGCGACCGCCTTGTGAGAGATTACGGAATATCCGTACTGTGATCTGTTGCCTTAATCTACCCGTTGAGGGAGATGGCCAAGTCGATGTTGAGGAGAGCCGCCGAGTTTCAATTCGCTTCTCATCTATGCATATTTCCTGTTACAATTGATAGCTTACTGATGCATCTGAGCAAAACTATCGTCCTGGGGTCCGCGAAAATAGCGAAACGAAACAAAAGTTGGACGATAGCCGAGCAGATTTCAACAATTCTCGATCCCCATTCAGAAACACGATCCTGGGCAGGCCAGGAGACACTGGATATTACCCTCTCCATTCCCCCTGTGGAGAAGCGGCTCCATGATGGTTGTTTCCGGACCAAATGGCCCGCCGACACCACCCACCACCCACCATTGTGACCAACCACTGTGCTCGGTTGCTCCTTCTTTCTCAACCTCACTCAACTGGCTCTCCCTTGCCTCAAGCACAAGCGATTGTTGATTGAAGTTGCCAAGGTATCGAAGGACGCCCCATCACCCTGAGGCAAGTGCCCTGCCCACCCAGGTAGTAACTGCCTTCTGACTACCTGCAAGCTTATTAGACTGGAGATAAGGCAGTGGAACCCCAGATGGCCCCCAAGACGGCTCAAGCCGATCGGGTTTTCGTTGTTCTAGACCACCAGGACCGGCAGCACTGCCAGTACCTCTTCCAATCTGGTGTCGAAGCTCCCACATCACCACCCTCTTTTGCCGGTTGCCACACATCAGTCAACTGCAGTCGACCTAGACTATTCCTTACATGCTGGGCTGGTACATAAATATTACATTGCATGCCTCGCATACATTGCATACCTACTCATAACCTTCTGCACATGCTCTCCGAGGAACAACCTGGGTCCCTCGTCCCTCCGCCTTACCAGGAAGTCAATCTGGAGTCCCAAGCTTTTCCAGCTCGATACCTTCACATCTGCCATATCAGTCACGCCTGAGCTCGCTCATATTTCCCATACCTCCCATCTGGCCGAGGACCTCCGCCCTCCCTCCTATCGATGCGCTCGGCGCTCCGTGGCAGGATTCCACTGTCCTCTCTGCTCCCTCCTGGTCCCCGTGCCCTGTTCGGCGGCGGCGCAGATTCGCGCCTGCCATCCCGATGTACCCGTAGCTTCGAGGGGTTCCTCGAACTTCATGTCAACCCTCCTGCTGGCCGCCCAACCTAACTTGACCGAGCCAGCGGCGCGATCAACCGATCCCCTGGCCCGAACTCGACACCCGAACGGCCACGGACGACCGCTTACAACCTCGTTGGGCTCGTAGCGCCCACATCATTCCTCTCAAGCGGTTGAGATGTCTGCCGAATCATCGCCAAGAGCTGTTCGCTTCTCTCAGGTCGAGGACGAGCGAGCTCTGCGACCAGTCCCGGTAACGATCGACTCGGACAACTCAAACTCGTCGGCCGAGTCGGCACCCGAGCTTCAGCACACCCTTGAGACTCACGATGCCGTGGGCGCTCTTGGCCTCGGCCGGTATAGTGAAGGGCCGAGCAACACCACTCAGTTGGCCAACGGGGGCGCGAGTGGCCGCACCAGCGCCCTCTCCAACTCAAGCTCCTCGCTAACGTACGCGAATGGCGGAGCTACACCTCGGCCGCAGCGCCCAACAGGCCCTGCCAGGACACCATCGAGCACCTACCAGCCCATCCGCAAGCCGCAGCAGCAGCCAGCACCGTCATTCCTGCACACTGCCTCGTCGGACCTGCGGTCCTCGTACAGTAAGCCGCGGGGCGCCTACGGCCAACAAGAGAAGGACTACGTGCAGAGGTTACGTGCACCAGAATACAACAACGAGTACTTCGTACCAAAGCTATCTGGAAACCGTGTCTCCCTGAAAGCCGCCGCCACAGGCGCCGGCGGCGGCGCGGATAGTGACTCGGAAGGCGAGACACCATCTTCGGAGGCTCCGTTCGACGAGTCGTATGACCAGAACGTGATCATCACCGACGGAAACGACGACGTTATGCCGACCGAGGAGGAGCTGCGCAACCCAACCAACCTCGAGCGGCTCGAATGGCACGGCATGCTAGAGGCAGTACTAACGGGCGACGTAGTGCGGCAGGAGAAGAAGCGTCTGATCGGTTCGGTAACGCTGGACGCCGGCAAGCAGGGCCGCGGGGCCGAGTTCTGGATGGAGATCCGGGCTCGCGTGTGCGGGCGACACCTGACGGTGCAGCGGCGCCTGGTCGAAGAGCAGCGCGGAACGCTCGACCGGCTCATCGACCAGGTGATCCACTTCCAGATGGCCGGCGAGAGCGAGGCGGGCAAGTCGGCCGTGGAGCAGGTGCGCGAGGTGCTGGACAAGATCAACAAGATCGAGAGCCTCTACACGTCGCAGAAAGCCATGATGCAGGCGCACAAGTCGGCCGCGTCGGTGCTGTTCCTGGAGACGCGCGACGCCGTGGTGGCGTGGGACAACGTCGGCCGGCTGATCGAGACGGAGCTCACGGTGCTCAAGCGCTGGGTCGGCAACGACGAGCTCGACTTCAAGCGGTCGCGCCAGGGGTCACCGGGGAGCGGGCTCAACGGGCTCTCGGACGAGTCGTCGTCGTTCCTTGACCGCTTGATCAAGGAGGAGGGTCTCAAGTCGCTGCACGAGCACTGGGAGGAACAGGGCCGTAGCAAGCGTCATAGCATGCTCGCAGGCGTCAGCGCCACGGTTTACAAGGCCAAGGAAGCTTTGCTTGAACACAGCGAGTCGTTTAAGCGGCGACACCTGCCCCCGTACATGGACGAGCTGCTGACGCTCATCAGCTTCCCGTCGCGGCTCATCGAGGAGGTCATCAAGGTCCGGCTGGAGTACGCCAAGCGGATGAAGGAGTCGGCGCAGCAGGTCTCCATGATGCAGGACCAGCTGATCTCGCAGTTCCAGATCCTGCTGAAGCTGGCCATCAAGATCAAGCACGAGGCCGTGGCCATGTCGCAGCCCGAGCCCGGCTGGGAGCTGCCGCCGTGCATCGACGAGTCGTTCGACCAGGTGGTGCTGAACGCGCTGCGCTACTACTTCAAGCTGCTGAACTGGAAGCTGAGCGGGAATAAGAACACGTTCAAGGAGGCCGAGGTTCTGTTCCAGGAGTGGGACTTCGCCAACGGCATCGGCCGGCAGCTGAACCGCGGCGACATCGAGGTGGCCGAACACTTCAGCTCGCTCACGTTCAAGACGCTCAACCGGCTCGCGATCACGTTCGAGAAGGAGCTGCTGCGCAAACCTAAGGAGGGCGTGTCGGACATGAGCAAGCGCTATAAGCAGGTGCTAGAGTCGGTCCGGGTCCGCCAGCGCATGCTGCAGCGCTTCTCGCGCATGCTCAACGACCACTACGAGAACGCGGCCGACTTCAGCATCGCGTTCCCGCTCGACCGGCTGCAGGAGTTCCTCGAGCAGCTGGCCCAGTCGGGCCACTTCCAGGTGTACACGGGCACGATCGAGCACGAGGGCCTGCTGATGATCGCGTCGCCGACCCTGCTGGACAGCCCGGAGGACATCCAGTCGCTCGTCGGCACCACGGCGTACGACACCGTGCGTGAGGACGTCAACAACCCGTACATCCTCGTCCTGCGGCCCGAGGGCGAGCCGGTGTGGTACGGCCTCCAGCGCCAGGTGCCGGTCCGCGAGGAGCCCATCGAGCTCAAGACGGGCCACCTGCGGCTGATCGCCGGCGGCTCGCAGCTGCGGCTCAACAACGCCAAGCGCGCGTTCCTCGACAGCGTCGACATGCACCTCGACCTGCTGATCGAGCAGCGGTCGGCGCTGCCCAAGGTCAACGCGCGGCTGATGGAGATCCGCAAGGTGCAGTACAAGCTGAGCAACACTTTTATGGACAGCGTCGAGATCATCCGCCAACAGACCAAGGGCCTGGACTACCACGACCTCATCCAGACCTGCTTCGTGTTCGCGACGGAGTTCGGGCAGCGGTCGCTGCTGTACCTGGACAGCAACCGGCGGCAGATGAACAACCTCAAGCTCACCAAGCTCGCGCTGGACTGGGTCAGCTTCATCAGCGACGACTGCCCGTCATCGGACCGCAAGACCTTCCGCTGGGCGGTGCTGGCGCTGGAGTTCGCCATGCTGATGACGCGCGGGCGGCACATCCTGGCGCTGGGCGACGACGAGTACGCCCGGCTGCGCGTCAAGGTGGCGGGCTGCATGTCGCTGCTGATCTCGCACTTCGACATCATGGGCGCGCGCACCAACATCGCCACGCAGCAGGCCGAGAAGCTCCGGCTCGAGACGCTGCTGGCGTCCGGCGGCGGGACCCAGCGCCTGCGGCTGCTCCGCGGCGGCCAGAGCGGCACGCTCGACGACGAGGAGGCGCAGAGGTACGTCAGCACGCACCGGCTGCGCGAGCTGGACCACATCGACGAGGGCCGTAAGCAGATCATGGCCGAGCGGTCCGCCGTGGGCCGCGTGCTCGAGGCATCCAACGAGGTGGATCGGTCGCTGGCGTACCTGTCTTCGACGGCGACCAACTTCACCATGCGCTGGCAACTGGGCGCCTTCGTGGGCGGCGGCACCTTCGGCAACGTGTACGCGGCCATGAGCCTCGACACGGGCCACCTGATGGCGGTGAAGGAGATCCGGCTCCAGGACCCCAAGCTGATCCCCACCATCGCCACGCAGATCAAGGACGAGATGCGCGTGCTCGAGTCGGTGGACCATCCCAATGTGGTCTCGTACTATGGCATCGAGGTGCACCGGGACCGCGTCTACATCTTCATGGAGTTCTGCTCGGGCGGCTCGCTGGCGAATCTCCTGGAACACGGCCGCATCGAGGACGAGTCCGTCACCATGATCTACGCGCTGCAGCTGCTAGAGGGGCTGGCATATCTGCATGAGATAAAGATTGCACACAGAGACATCAAGCCCGAGAGTAAGTTCAGAGCGATGTACAAAAACACGCAAGAGAATCAACCCCCCAACTGACTGACTGACGCCCATCTCCTGTCTAGACATCTTGCTCGACCATAACGGCATTATAAAGTATGTCGACTTCGGGGCGGCGAAGATGATCGCGCGCGGTGGCAAGACCCTGGCGCAGGCGCATGAGCTTGCCCCCGTGAAGCCTGACAAGTCTATGACGGGCACACCCATGTACATGTCTCCAGAGACGATCAAGGGCGAAAACCCTGGCCACTTTGGTGCCGTCGACGTCTGGTCGCTGGGCTGCGTCATCCTGGAGATGACCACCGGGCGTCGTCCGTGGGCGAATCTCGACAACGAATGGGCCATCATGTATAACATCGCACAGGGCAACACGCCTCAGCTGCCCACGACGGATCAGCTCTCGGAGGCAGGCATCGACTTCCTGACTCGGTGCTTCGAGCGCGATTCCACGAAGCGGGCCACGGCCCTTGGTCTGCTGCAGCATCCGTGGATCATGGCCATTCGGAACCGCATCGTCGACCAGCCGCCGCCCAGCACCCCTAGCGATGCTTCGTCGTCTGCCCAAAACACCCCCATGCTAGCCTCTACCCCAAATCTGCCCAACACGGCCGACGGTGTTCCGCCTTAGAGAGGTGGTGCTCCACCTGAGGGAGGGGGTGCTCCGTCTTAGGGAGATGTCAGAGAATATGTGCCTGACTGAGAGACCGGCGCGCTGTATCTTCGTCCTATTGTTGCTCTTATTGGTTTCCGTCGCTTCTGAGCGGTGAAGAACAGTCGGCGCATCTGCAAACCGAAAGAACGGAAGGACTCACATTGCCGGATTGGTGCCAGCATCACTACGAAAAGCCTGTTTGCTCGCTAGGTTGACACGATGGTCTCATTCCCGACATCGTTCCCCGCTACTTGTCCTCCTTTTGTTCTTGATTCTCAGTCGGAGTCATCATGGAAGAGCAACAACATTCCTACCTACACATACCATTCCTTGTCTACCTACCTTCCTGCCTTGCGGACGCATGTTTGCTTGTTCATCACTTCCCGGTTCCTTTTTATTCTTTCCTTTTTTCTTGATGACTGCCATGAACTCTCTATATTAATTCCCTACTACCTACCTACCTATGTAGGTACATACCTGAGGTTCCTGACCCCTCCACTTACACACCCTCTCCCCTATCACACATTTAAAAATACCCAAGTTACGAGGCAGCAGTTAGCATGGAATAGCTTGTCTAAAGGCCGCGCACCGGCACACATGCAGGGCGGTTTAGATGGGAGAGAACTACCCAGCTGCCAGGGGCAGGCAGCCTAAGTTCTCCATTGATCGTTTATTGTCTGGCGCGAATGTGAAGATACATATGGGGGACAGGAGACAGTAGATAGGGGATAAGAGACACGAACTACCGACTTATCCCCCTTGCAAAGCACGCAAAGGCTGGCCCGGGCTGCCTGACTGACGGCATAGCCGACATGGTGCGAGGATTAGAAGAGAGATCCACGAAGACAAGAAAAAAAAAATACCCCTTAACATTGCGGTGCGGTATGCGACTCTTGTCATCCATCATTTTAGTATACTTGTAATCACCAAGAGACCGTACCTAATTCTGCTCTTCCCCCCTTTTCGTCGCCTGGCTGTGCCTTTCCATTCAGCACTCAGCACTCAGCCCCCCAGCTGATGCGTCTGGAATCCGTGTCACCCACTGGCTTCCTCGGGAATCCCCCAAGTCCCCAGCGTTTCACTCCCTTGAACAAAGTGCGCCTCCGGTACCTCATCCGTGTCAACACGTCCGTCCGAATCGCTTCTTCGTGGCGCAGCAAAGGCCGTCTCGGCGATTGATTGTACGAGAAGGCACACCCAGCTTGGCTAGCGGGTGGCGCTCTCGGAAGCCTCCCGGCTTCTCTTCTCCACTAGCCGACCGGCCATGGGTGACATTCACACACCGCCATGACCAATCGGCCTGTGAATTGTGTAGGTATTCACTAGTTCCACGCCTCAGTCAGAAAATGGGGGTCAGTGCCGGGGCCGGAAGGGACCATAATGCTTAAGCTAGCTGCGGACCTCGTTGGGGTATGCAGGAGACACTTCGGAGGGCTCGAAATCGGCGATTGCTCGTCGTCCACTCCGCCGTTCAGCGCCTTGTCACCGCGCTCTCAGATCAACCTAGCCGTCGATCTCCCCATGCCACCACACATTCATTAGCTACCTACCTCCCTCGGTCCCTAGGTAGGCAGGCAGCAGGCAGGCAGGGAGGGTGCTCATTCTAGCCAGCCCCCTCTCCATACTACTCGTATCTACGTTTATAGTCGCCACGGCTGCAGACGGGCCGTCCGGAAAGAAGCGTGGGCTATATCCGAGCGAATTCGCTGGATTCGCCGACTGACTGGCTGGCATCGGCATCCCGAGATGCCGATATCTTCACATCGTGTCTACGCCTTACGGCCCAGTCCTCTCCTTCACCCCGCTAGTCGTTTTCGTTGCTGAGTGAGCGCTATGCGCCCCTGTCAAGTTCTCCGCGGAGGAAGATTATGCGGGCAGACCAGAATAAACGGGTAGGGGCTTGGAATAGAGCGAATCGTTAGAGCCACCTCGGGCTTGCGGGGAAGGCGTGGGATGACGGGAGCAAGTGCGGTGTTGCGGATGCGGGTGCGTTCTGATCTGACCGCAGCCCAACGAAGTGCTTGCTGATCTGGGAGGATATTGAGAGTCCAAGGTCGTAGCCAGGTGCTACTTCGCGACTCGGTTGATGTATGCGTACCCACCTACCTTGGTACCTATCTAAGTACCTGCCTACCACGGCCACGGACGGCGTCGGAGTGTTGACAGTCGGTAGTAAATAGGCGCACGATGGCCGTAGTCCTCCACCGAAGGCGTCTTCCGTTTCGCCCGGGGACACTCCATCACCCAATCCGGGAATGCTCTTGGCGGCACATCGACGGGTGCACAAGACTCGAGACACCACAGCCTGGCCAAGGTACATAGACCGATTCAGTCACAACCCAGTCAAAGTAGTGGCCGGATGCAGAAGGCCGAACCGACGCGCCCATAAGCCCAGAGTAGTTGTTTTGGGAGGTGGGGAAGAGAAGAAACGAGGCGATCGTTTTCGGATAGTCCCGATCCCGTATTTGCCGGTTCCGGGCTCGGAGCAGACCACTAATAGTCTCCAGATGCTAGTCCCACAACGATGCTGTAACAGAAACAGAGAAGACATGAAGCGTGGGGTTAGTTGGGAGGTGAGGCTGTGTCGACAGAAGGTGACGCGTCCAGTCCAGTCGGACGAAATACTAGCTGAGCCGAAGTGACGGTCCGAGCGAGGCTCCCGCAGAGCTGAACGCTGCGCGTACAAGCAGCGGTGGCCGCGATACGAGGAAAGACCGCAGGTGGCTGGGGTAGCAGTTGCGGATGGACGACCCGCACTGCCCTCAGTGCTTTCGGCGCGAGGCTCATTGCGAGGTTCATTTCACGTGGAAGCAAAGCTCGAAACACATTAGACACAAAGCCGTCCTCAGCGGAAAATGAAAGCAAATCAAACGTTAAACAGGTCAAGAAAATAAGGTTGCCAGATAGCTAAGTAGGTAAACAAGATTTCAGAGCAGTAGGGGTTGCGAGAGTAGTGAGCGATGGTTGAGTGGGCGCGGGTCAAGTGTCGAAGAGACCGTAGTAGTGGGTGGAGGAGCTGAAAGGGGCTGAAGTGAGAAGTAGGATAATTGGAAAATCAAAGGAGAGAGGAAAGAGAGTAGTAGCAAACACGAAGCATAGAACAGCCTCAACGAAGTAGAACAGAAACCAATCCAACCAATCCCAAGATATCAGACCCATTCCCGGTTACATCCAATCCCATTCCATCCCATATGCAGCAGGTATTCCCAGCCAAACAAAGATACATAAAACCAAAGTCCAGCTACAAGCCAAGTACAGTGCAACCAGCAAGAAGCAGGACAGTACCTAGTGATCAGACAAGAGCCAACCCATTATCCTCACTCAATGAGGAATACAACAAGTAGACACTCTCTGGTGAACGGAAGCCACAAAATATTCAAATACAAGGAAGCACAACAAGCAAAACAGACCGAAAAAAAGAAAGAAAACCCTTGGAAAAAGAAACAGCTGAAGCCCAAACAAGACTCCTCCGAATGCCATCGTTGTGTGAGAATGTATTCCTATTCTCACAAGCGATGTAAGCGAACCTGAATGTGTAAAACACAAGCGAAGGCCGGAGGGAGAATAAGGGGAAGACGATGAATAATAAAGCAAGCGAGCAACAAGAGCGAGGGTCCATGTTCAAAACGTTCCGCCAAACTAATAGACAAGAAACGAATAAGAGAAAGTGTGGTGGGGGGCGAAGAAGAGTATGTTGAAAAAAAAAAGCGCAGACATCAGGCGGTGTCCAGGCACAGACGCAACAGCAAGTAGACCAAGCGTGTTCGAAAGCCAAAGGCAACAAAAAAAAAACCAACAGTAAGGGTATGAAATCCAATCGAGACAGACAGCCCTCCAGGTTAGCCAACAATCAACCCCAGCACGATAGTAATCCTCCCAAAAAAAAAAGAACAAGAAAAGGGGGTGGCAAAGAAAAGCTAGGGGGTGAAAAATTAGGTATGAAAGTGAGTACAAACAGTTGCGACCAAAGTAGGGACCTACGTACGTGGTAGGTAAAGCAAACAAAAGTATCCCCCAGGCGAGTGAGCTATAACAGAAAACCGACAGAAAAAAAAACCAACAAATAAACAAGAGCCGCGTCGTAGTGCGATTTGTCGATCCCTCCCGTGTGCCTATACCTCTTCGAACCACCCACCCTCCAGGCAAACAGCAGCCAAGATCGGTAGCTCTGTCAGGCAGGGAAGACAAGAGAAAGGGCCGAAGAAAGCACATGATGGGTAGGTAGGTGATGGATGTCGACAGCAGAGTTCCTTCCTGGCGTGTGAAGAAGCGAAGGTGAGAAAAAAAAGTTCGAAAACAAGGAGGAGAAGGCGGAAATCGAGAAAAGGTGAACAGAACAATAGAGTGTGCGTGTGTGTGTGGGTAGCGAAACAGCAGCAAAACGAGTATTCCCGAGATCCGGGGAGAGACAGATAGCCGCCCTTGCTCCAAGTCAAAATACTCCATCCTCTATGTAGTTTTCGCCGTCTCCGTAACCACCCGGCAGGAAAGAAAATGGTTTACACGGGAAGGCGGGTTCGGTCAAGGACGTCGAGGAGCGGAAGGCAAAAGTGCTAGGCAGGCACACAAGTCGTAGGTCGATGTGTTGTTTGGTCCGGCAAAGCATGGCACGGATGAGTGTATATGTGTGCGTATGTGTGCGGTGTGTGTGTGCGGTGTGTGTGTGTGCGGTGTGTGTGTGCGCGGTGTGTGTGTGCGGTGTGTGTGTGTGTGTATGCGCCACAAGTCGGGTTGAATGGGGCACGTCAATGGCGAGGTGCAAGATAGAGGGGAACGATCCATCCACATGCAGCAGCGTTCATTTCTCTCGGTCGTTCGTTTGGACTCATTTCTCGTGTCGAATACAGAATCATGCGAAGCGGCTGGCGTGTGCCGTGTCTTCTAGTTCGATCACTGGGGTGCCTGCCACCACTGCGACGTGGTCTGCGGCTGGCCCGCGGCGGCAGTCGGCCAGCCCTGAGAGACGGCGGGGCCGCTGGCGGCGGACTGATGCATGTACTGGCGCGGAGTCTGGTCGTACGCGAGGGCAGCGTGACTGGGAGCTCCCGCAGCCGTGTTGTACCCCTGTGACATGCCCGGCATGCCAGAGTACGGCATGCCACCGGCACTGGCGCCTGGCTGCTGCGAAACCTGGCCGGCGGCGGCTGCAGCGGCGGCGGCGGCCGAGGACGGAGGGCGGCCGATCTGCGAAGACGAGGACGGCGGCTGGGGAGCGTGCTGCTGATGGGACGGGTGTTGGGCGTGCGGCTGGTGATGTTGCTGCTGCGCATGTTGCGGCTGCTGGTGCGGAGCGTGCGCCGACGTCTGAGATGCGTGGCTATAGCTGTACTGCGGCGTCTGCGGGGTTGGCGGCCACATCTGGGTCGCGGGCGGGTAGTTGTACGCCTGCGCCCCCTGCTGCATGCTGCCGGTGGACCCTACTTGGAGAGAGACGTCGTCTCATGTTTAGCATTCGCATCCGATCGAGGCCTGCTTCTGGTGCGACGATGTGATGTGAGGCAACGTGGGGTGACGGGAAGGAAGATAGAGTGGGTGGGGCGTGCTGTGTTCGCGGGATGTGTCGGCCGCGCGGCGCATGCGCGCGTGTGTGTGCACAACGGGACACCGCTTCCCACTGCAGACTGACAACTGACTACATGCTGAACCAAAAAAAGAAAAAGAAAAAGCAGACTGAAAGGAGAGAGAGAGAGGGACAGAGAGATAGAGGGAAACACCCCCAAAAATGTCAACGTACCTAGTCTCGTCGGCTGCGAGGTGAGGGGCTGTGAGTAGGGAGCGGCCGTCATCATCATCTGGGGACTCTGGCTGGCAACAACCGACGGGCCGGGCTGCTGTGGTGGCTGCGGCTGCGGCTGCGACTGCGACTGCGACTGCTGCGGCTGGGGTGTCTGCTGTGGTGGTGGTGCCTGCTGCTGCTGTTGTCCCTGTTGTTGCTGCTGCTGGTGCCCCTGTTGCTGATGCAAGTTCACAGACGCAGTGCTGTGCGGCGGCTGGACGGAACGGCTTGTGGGGATGGCAGCGTCAACAGAAACCACGGGTTGAGCCAGGCTCGACGGTTGGTTAGGCTGCTCATGAGGCCTACGCCACATGCTCTGCATGTAGTCGTTGCGCATCTCCCGCTGGTGGTTCACAGTCCGGTTATACTCCGCAGCGTGGTGGGCCTGGGCGTGCATCTCCGTGATGGGCGTGGCCGTGGTCCGCTCCGTGTAGGGGGGGCCGGTTATCTCCTGGCGTGGGGCCTTGAGTACGTTGGAGTAGTCGCGGGTCCGGGTGTCGGCGTACTCTGACGATCCTAGTGTTATCACGGGCATTCTCGTCGACGACGACAGCGTGGAGGAGGGCAGTTGTCCGGCGGGCGCTCTAATCATACCTGGTTGCATGAGCGGGGGCTGGGGACCAAACTGGGCCGCATTGTTGCTGTAGACGATCTCGCCTTGGGGCCCTCCGAGCATGGCCGCGCTCTGCTGGTTCGCCTCGGCCGCGGCCTCGCGCGCCCTGGACGCGCCGGGCCGCTTCTCCCCGGCCGGGTCGTTCTCAGTGAATCCCTGCTTACGGGCCTTGGTCTCCCAGTAGTCGTCGCGCACCCGGCGGCCGTTGACAATCACCCGACTACCAAACTGCCGGAACATGCTGCGCGCTGTCACGATGGCGATCTGACGCGACCGATACGAGAATGGCAGGATCTCCTTGGACACGAGGTCGTCCTTCTCCACCTGACTGGCGATGATTTTGTACAGCGAGCGGTTCTTGTTGAAGAGGAGATACGAGTCGCGGTAGCCCAGCACGCGCGCGCACTCCGTCGCCAGCATGAAGAGCTTATCACCGCGCTGCGGGACCAAGAATGTGCGGCATCGGTACTCGCGCGGGCCCACGAGCTGGCCGTTCATCAGAACCTTCTTCTCGCCCGCCTCGTCCACCTCGCGTGGCATGTATTCATCGTTGCCGGGGCCGAGCTGGTCGGTCGTGTGGTCACGCACCGTCGGCAGCGCCTTGAGCGTCGTCTTCGGCGTCGTTTTGGGCGGCGGCGGAGGCGATGCCTGGGCCGGCGCCGGTGCGGCTACCGCGTACTGCACGTGCGGTGTCTGCACGGGCAGTGGCACGCTATGCGACTGGGGGGTGTGTGGCGGCATGGCCTGCGGCACTGGCACGGGGACCGGAACAGGAACGGGGATGGATGTTGGTGCGGGTGCGGCAGGTGTCTGGCTCGTCGGCTCGTCGGCGAGGCCCCCGGAGGCTCGGCCCTTCATCGGTCTACCGCGCTTTCGAGGCTTGTCTGCAACACACAAAACATGGCGCGCAAGAGATCGCCGGTTCCCGTTAGTAGTCTGGAACACGAGTCTACCCAAGGGAAATCCGAGGGAAGAGGGGGAAACTGGAACCGCTGGAACACCGCGCCGCTGCAGGTCGCACGGCCAGGGTATGTAACCCGAGCCACACACTCTAGGCTAAGCGGTGTAAAGGTGCACAGCGCAAACGCGAGCGCAGATGGGACCACGACATACCGTCATCCGCTGCTCCGGGGCGGAGCTGTTCTGGATAAGCGTCGGATGGCGAGCGGCTCCTCTTGATTCCCCGGTTCAAGTCTTCGTTTGCGTCAACCATTGCGAAATGTCAGTCCCGAGTTCCGCAGCTCCCGAACGAAGGAGGCTCGCAGCTGTCGCGCGTGCGCGTACCACAAAGCTCCCTAGATTCAAGTTATTCGGCAAGGAAAAGCTGGAGAGGCTATGAATGCAAGAACGGCTAGGAGCCAGGATGACTTGGAGGAACTAGGACGGGTGGAAAGGAAAGATAAGGGGCGAGGACCAGGCCAGGGAAGGAGGTGCACAGAAACGAGGGAGACGACGAGGGGCGAGCCATGCAAGACGTCGACGGTAACGACAGGACAGGGCGACGGGGCAAGCTGGGACAGACTGGGGCAGGCTGGGGCAGGCTGGGCCCGGAATTCACGCGACGTCGTCGAGGCGCGCGAGAGATTGCTGCGAGTCGCGCATTGCGACTGGCGACTTGCGACTGGCGACTGGCGACAGACGACAGGCGCGAGGCGACAGCTTTGCGGCCTCGCGACAACAACGACGTTGACAAACACTACTTCATTCGCGGGCCGCGCCGACGAGGGAGGAGGGCAGTAGGAAAGGAGGGGCATGTGTATTCAGGTGTATTTCATATGTGTGCTCGTGTATGTTCATGCGTGAAGTGGTGCGGTGGTTGGCCGGGTGGACCGTTAAGAGTCAGTCGCAGATGAAGCTTTCACGCTGCGCTCCGCGTGTTTGGGACATGCCTGGAACCTTATCCTCGCAGCGCAGAATTGAGAGCTGTCCCGGCAGGGCAGGGAGGAAAGGGGTGCATTGCAGTTCACGCACGCACGCAGCACCCGCAGATGCGACCAGTAGCTACCAGCAAAAGCACCAGTAGCAAGCACCAGCAGCAAGCAGCAGCAGCAGGAAGCTCCTGGAGCTCCAGAAAACTGGACAAACAAGCGCAGAACACCACAAAGAAAGGAGGAAGAGCAAGCAAGGGGCGGGAGTGAGGAGGCTCACCGGCAAGAGCAGCTGGATTGATTGTCGCACCTTCAGCGCCGTTTGGCTGTGCGGAGTACATGAGTGCAGCAACAGTCGGACCACGTCGACGGGTCTGCGAAACGACGTGTCTTGATATAGTTGGATCTGGACCTGGGCCGGGCGGATGGGCTGTGGTTTTTTGGTTTGTGGAGGTGGAGAGGATGCAGTGGAGGCCACGGACGCGCGGATGCGTGCGGAATGCGGATGGATGCGTACGAAATGCTCTCGAATGCGCAACGAAAATACGGGTGGACGCAGGAAGGCGGCAGGTAACGTACGTCAGGTCAAAACAGATCAGGTCCGGTCTAGTTGCTGACTGGCGACCGACAACGACTGGATGACTGGATGACTTGGATGACAGGCTGGCTGCTGGATGGATGGCTGGACCGGATCGGCTTGGGCTTGAACTGGCTTGGAGCAGGTTGCTTGGACTTGGAACTGGATTGGACTGGACGGCCGACTAAACTGGACACCACCGACAGGGCAGGATCACTCGTGCATATGGGTTGGGCGTGCGAGCAAGAGTGCTGTGCTGCGTGGTGCTCGCTGTGCGGCGGACGGGCAGGCGGGTAGGTGGAGGCCAGGCGTGGTACTGGTACTGGTGCTGGTACTAGTACTTGAAATGCACGCACGCGAAATCGAGGAGGGGGACCTCCTAGGGAATTGGAGGGGGCGGCACCAAGCAACAGCAGCAGCAGCAGCAGTAGCAGCAGAGAGCCGCAAAAGACGGGGCTGTGGTGGCCGAACTGGATATGCGCCGAATGGCCTTCGCGCAAGAGTCTGGGTGCGATAAGGGGGGTTGCAAGGGGAAAATGAAAAGAAAGATAAAAAGAAAATATATTCCAAAATTAATAAATTCCAGAAAATAGAAAAATAAAAAAAATTATTCAACGAATGAAATAAATGGATGATGGGAAACGGAGGCGACGTTCCCTTCTTTTGCGATTGATCGTTTCGTCGTCTCCGGGACCTGGGAACACTGAACACTGGGCTGGGGAACTTGATGTGGATGGATGGATCGCAGCCAGGAAGGGCAAGGGCCAAAGGCCGGGCGGCCGGGCAAGCAAGCAGCTGGCTGGCAGGCTGGCAGGCTGGCCGGCTAGGCCAAGCAGGGCGCGCCGTGCTGCCGTGGGCACTGGGCAGCCAGGAAGGGGAAAAGCAAGGGACAGGGGGAAGGGGGGGTGTGCGCAAATGCCTGGTGGGCTGCGGGATGCTGGCTTCTGCTGGATGCGGTGGGTGTGCTTCTGTTCTGGAGGTGGGTGTGGGATGTGGTGCTGGTGGGTGCTGCGGACTTGTGCAAGGTGCTCTCGGCTAGAGATGTACTGTCGCGCAACCGCTGGCTATACTGTGCTCCGTGCAGCACCCAAAGTATCTTCGTCCCGACCCAAGCTTTGCTATTCGGTGGTTGCTTGCGGGTCTATCACTGGTCGCTTCTCACGCTCTCTCACTTCGCCTGTCAGCGCTCAGCGCACGGCGGCGGCGGCGTCACGGCGCTCGTCGCAGTTTGCAGCGTGCAGTTTGAATCTGCAGTTAGCTGCCAATGCAGTTGCAGGTGCAGCTTGTCGGTCTTCTTCTCTGCCTCTCTCGCGCAGTGTCTCGTCTCTTGTTGTGTTTTTTTGTGCCTGTCGCAACAGTGGTCCGTTGTCCGTTGTCTGTCTCTGGTCTGTGTGCTGATGCAGCGCAGGGACAGTGGAGCAACACCAGTGCAAAACGGCCAGTTGAAAAAGCAGGCTAGGCCAAGACGGCCGATCTATAACCTGAGAGTGTGGTGGTGGCGGTGCGATGCGAGTCAACGGACGGGGATTTCTGGTAGAGGCTGGTTGATGTATTCCGTACGGAGGTAAAGAAGTCTGTAATCTGTCTGTAATCTGAATTGGATATGCGATGATGTGATGTGACCACCCGCCCGACAGAGACACACCCAAAGTGTAGGTGTGCGTGGTGGGTGTGTGTATGCGTGTGTGCGCGTTTGTCTGCGTGTTGCGGGACGAAGCTTGGGACACAGAAGCACAGAAGCCCAGCTGCGAGAAATGAATAAAACCTTCTCTGCTGGACGAACGAGATGGGAAAAGAAAGGAGATGGATGGGTGGAGGACGGTTGTTCGAGTGAGGGAAGGAAGAAACGGATTGGATGAGCGGGAGATGGAGAAGGAACTGAAAAAGGTTAGGGGGTGAGGGCGTGCAGGCCTTGGGAGCGAGTGATAGAGAGGGAGAGCGGACGGGAGAGAGGCAGGTTAGGTAGGTTGCGGATGGATGGGTGGGTAGAGAGGGAGGCAGGGTTCGACATGGAGGAGGGCGGCGACGACAGAGGAGTTCGACCAGGAGGAGGGGGAGGGGCGGCGGCGTGCCGCAAAGTAATGGAGGAGTGAGTGAGTCCTCAGGACTCAGAAGGAGGGGGGGTGGACGGCCCGGGGTCGACGGGAAGAGGGTCAAGAGCTGCTGCCACACGATGGACGGACGCGATGGATGGAAGAGGGAACGAACAGTAGAAGGAACCTGCGGATTTGTCGGGTGTTTTGTGAGCAATGGAAATGTGAAATGCTATACGTATAATGCTGAATCGCCTCACTCGCAGGCGGGCGGGTCGATGCTGGTCGATGCCGGGATGCGAAGCGTCGGCCGAGCTGGGGTGTAATGCGTGATGTGATGCGGAGTTTTAAAACGGCTAGTTGGCTATTGATTGTTGCTGATGCTGGACGCTGATGATGCAGCAGTGCTGATTGATGTTGCTCATCCGTTGTGGCTATCGTCTCTTATTTTGGCATGAGCCTGACTGCGAACAGAATGTCGGGATATGAGGTTGTAACGCATTCTCACCAGGGTTTGACCAGACTTTTGCTCAAGCGAGCTACGAGCCCGTAATAAGAGGATCAAGTTGAGGAAGCTTGTCGACGGGATATTCCCTCCCTCCCCGAGGAATAAGCCCTTTCCACAGAAGATGCTTCTGGGTTCCAAGATTCTAGGACTCCGGGATATCGAGACGGACTTCACAACAGGAAGCAATGGTCTGGTAGCAAATGTATGGAGGCCATGCCAGGCCCAAAGCAGAAACACCTTCGTTTATCAGGAATTCGGGCTGGTAGCTGATATGGAATCTGGCGCTCAGCACCCTCGACACCATCACCATCGCCCGTTGGAACATGCACCTCCAGAGTTGTTGAAGCTAGTGTGCATGCTGCTAACCGGCCGGCATTAGGCGCTGTCTGGAGCAGAGATCGTCTTTGGTGAGAATACGCCGTTCACACCATAGCCTCGGTAGGTACAGAATACCTCCATCCAGAGTGTCCCCATGGCCTGTGGACAGACGCCCCTAGCCAGGGATGCTGCCCGTGCTCATGATCATTATCGACGGGCTTTGCACTGGACAGCCGCAAGCAAGGGATGGCAGTCCGCCAGAAAGCTTCCAGTCTTCTTCCAACGTCACGGACCCGACGAATGTACGCTAATTGCGCTACGAATAGCGCCACTTCGTAATGATGCTAATAATTTGAGCCAGCATCGTGTAAAGCAACGCGGGGTATGTGCCCGCAGGAATGTATCCACTCTAGCCACTCTTGTTTGTTGTTGTCTTTTGAGTGTTCAACAAGCCGCCGTAAGGTGGCAGGTTGTTGCGCTGGTGCACCGCTGGTGCACCGCTCACTGCCATCCACAGTTGTTGAGTTGAGTTTAGGTTTGCCGCATTTTTCACATAACCTGTGTATCCGGCACGTCGTAGTCTGTGGGTAGGTAGTAGTTGGAGTTGGAGGAGGTGCAGGTATCTGTATGGAGTTTTCGGGCTGCGCAAGCAGTCGTGTTGCTCGGCGGTGGAGGGATGGATGTTACGGCACCCAGCCAGAGTGGTGGGTGCATGTGGTCGGCGGAAAAGAGGTCTGGGACAGGTTGGGACAGGCAACCGGGCAGAGGAGAAGGGTCCATCCAAGAAATTCGCGAGGATCATCAAAGAAAGGAGGGGGGTGTGACAGGTCCGCTGCAAGCCCGTGGCGGGCGCATTAATGAGGACAAAACAAGGGAACCTGGGAGGCTGCCATCCCGTGGTGGCGACTTACTCGACTGGCCAAGTGCTGGCGACTCGTTTGCGATTACGTGCGGCGGCAGAGGCGAGAGGAAGAGGTCGCAGCGAGCGGACCAGGGTTGCAATCCTGGGCAAGCAGGCATGAGGTATCCCTGCCGGCTGTGTGCAGCAGTCTCACAGTGTCGTCCTGATGCTGCCTCTGGTGCTGCTCGTGGTCGTGCTGCTTTTTGATTTTCGAATTTTGAAGGCCAAGAGAAGACGCCCCCCCTGCCTGGTGCGTCCAGTACCCGTGTTTGGAACGGAGTGCTCCGTAACTCCGTCGATGGTTGATATCTTGCTTCCCCCTGTCAAGTCGAAGTCTGGCCGAGCGCGATGCAGACCAGTGAGTAAGAACACGCAAGGGGGACAAGGAATATCAGCCGCACTCGATGGTCATTAAATGTAGGCGCACAATCTTCGCGCATACGACATTGCTGCCAAAAATCCGCGGTAATAACCCCAGGAGACGGCCAGGGCACTCAATGGTAGCAGGCAACTTGCTGATGCTGTGTCCGTGTCTCGCTTGGCAAGAGGAATCGATGATGGATTTCTTTGGAGGGGGACTCGGCGACAAGCCCCGCTGGTTTGGGGCGGCGGGAGGAGCAGGAGTTCGATTGAGCTCAACCAAACCCCGCTAGTCCCCATCTAGGAGCACAATTGGTCAAGTGGGGAAGGATCACTTACAACATGGAGAACAGCGCAGACCAGGTTGTACAAGGTAGGAGAGCGGGAGTGAAGAGAAAAGACAGGCCAAAAAGGGCCAAAAAAGATAGAATGAAAAAGAAAAGAAGAAGCAATATTTCGGGCATACTTCGCACAAAAGTACTTCACACTAAGATCCATCTCTCCTCTTCACTTCCATCCAGTCAAGCTGCAGAGAGCCGTCGTCGTACAATCTGCGGCGCACGCTGTCTCTCGGCCAGGCTAGCATCATCTACGCGTGCGCGGTTTTTATTATTGGAGAGAACCGGCAGGGCGCGAACGAGGAAAGTACTTCGCGGCGCCGCAGGTGAGCCACTGGCTGAAGGCGCTGACGGGCAATGGAACCCAGAGAGATGCGATGGTACCCTCCAGACGCGATTGACTTCCATGGAAACTGACCCCCATTCTGTCTGTGTCCGTCGGCTCGCTCCACGATCCATGAGTGATGACTCCAAGAGCTGCAAGGACTCCATCGAGCCTGCTTGAAGACCGATGAAGAGGCGGGATGCCGGGTCAAACGCCGAGGCACGCTCGTCTTGGTTGATGGTCTCCCGGCCCAGCCCTTCAATCTCAGTCTGTGTCGCAGAGCGCATCCGGCTGGGGCTCACAGCGCACATCCAGACATACGCCCCCAGCCGTCCACGCCCGTCGTCCGTCGTCCATCCCGTGTCCTTATCCCATTCCGTTCATGATCTTCATCACAGGCGGTGCCTCTCCCTGACGGGACACTGACGGACACTGCATAAGCACGTATGTACCATGTGGGAGAAGCCGTGAGTTTAGCCTCTTCACAGCTTCGCAGCATGCAAAGTCGACAGCGATCGGCTCTCCTCTGGCAGCAGTGTCTCTCTTCAGTAATAAAACTTCCCGTCCACATCCATCCACGCAGCCATGTTCTTTGCGTAACGCCCCTCCTTTTTTGGTAATCGGGCTCGCCGCCTCTTTGTCAGACAAAGGGCGGACAACCACAGAAAATGAGCTTGTTGTTGGTCTTGCAGGCACTTTTCACTATCTGCAAGGCTGGGGCTCACCCAAAGCCGACAGGGACCAACGCAGATCTGCGTTATTTTCTGTTTTCGTTTTTCAGTTCAGCTTCTGCCGCCATATGCATCTGTCTTTCCTATTATAGTATTTGGTTCCGTCAAGTCGTCCACGGTCTTTGAAGGCAGCGGCAGAGACATGCAGAGAGGGTAATGATGAAGGGAGCCTGACCGGTGGCAGTTAAAAAAAAGTGACTTTCCGAAAGGTTCCTGGACACAGTGCGCAGATTGGGGGAGGGGTGCCATGACTTCAGGTTGTTACATCATTGAACAAAAAAAAGGCCGCGATGCTCTCTTCCCCACCCCTGCCCTGGAGCTGGAAGGACGGGAGCGATCTGGCTGGCATGGAACCTCCGTGCTGCACAAATCTGCGTGCAGTAGTATGCCCTCCCTCGTTACCAACACCATGCATGAGTTCGACTCCATCTAATACTGTGGTTGCAGTACACCTTCCCAGCACTCACACGTCTCATTTTTGCTTCTCATCACCCACACAGCATCAGCTCCGTTGAGGAAAGAGGCAGAACCTATTTGATAGCAGTCATCGGTCACCACAGCTTCAATTTTGCATTCTTCAGTGGGCTGCTCTGTTGCGCGCTCTCACGTGGCGTGTTCGCGTTCGTCCGAAGGACCGTAAATTACGCCGCGCCGAAAGATGCCTGCCTCCCTTTGGAATATGGGGCGACACCCCAAGGCTGCCCTTCGCAAATCGGAGGACCCCAGAAAGTGAGACCAGGATGAAGACACGAGAAAGTGAGATCGTGTCCTGGTCACCCAATACGAACTAGTGGAAAACAGACGGACCCCTCTCTGTGCATATTGAATGCGACGTCGTGAGTGAGACTCGCCGGATGATGATGCAAAGGATCCATGAAGAACGAATTCTCCCATTAAAAAGACCACGAGGTCACGAATCGCCGCAGGTGGTCATTCTCCCGTCTGCCTCACGAATATCTCATATCTCAACTCCGGCTTGGGAGCAGACCTCGCAGAGATGTTTGGAGGAGGATGACGATGACGATATCCGGCGGTCCATAGAAATCCTCCTCGGATAATCTAGACCGTAGGTAGAAGGTATACGCGTTCGTCCAAGCATTCCTTCCACGTTTACGGACTGCGTGTGGAATATGAATGTACTTGGCATGATCTGTGCAGAAGTTTGGTAGACGGGGTAAGTAGCAGGCCGATACCACAGTAGCTCGAGAGTAGTTGCCGTCCTTCAGATTGGGGGCCGAGGAGGGATGAGGTCAGAACGCAGCTCAGAATCCTCGACTATCCGCATGTAGCCTCTTGCCGACAAGCCTGCCTGCCGCACGACTGAGCGTGTTGGTCCGATAGATCCACTCTTCTAGCTACTCAAGCTTGCGTCGATGCCCGCTAACGCTGACGTCCCTCTCCATCATGATGTGTACATGTGATTGTACATGTCCGTGTACAGTATGTTCATGGAATCAACTTTCCCTGTCGCGTACCACGATGGGCCAGAAGCAAGAACGTCGCGTCACAACCAATGCGACAGGCCTTCGGCTCCCCCCTGTTCCGTATCAGCCTTCATCAGACTTCGGAGCGTCTTGTCTTCCAATCACACCCTGACTCCGGCCTTGCTGACGGACGGCAACAGCAGTCACATGAAAGATCACACCGCTGGTCTATGTTGGGGTTTCTGTGAATAATCGGAGTGTGTCTTCTCAAGCATGCCGTGGCCTCCGGGGCTGAAAATTTGGAGACAGCCACCAACACCACGGTCAACACCAGCACGCATGACCCTCCATACCTGTTTTCTATTCCGCTCAACAAGCCCGATGTGATGGCCAAAGGGGGTTTGTTGGTGGACCGTGTAGAATGTAGTACGTCGTAGTACGTGAGGACGGAGCAGGTCGACCGAAGGTGCGGTGCTCCCCAACTCACAAGGGATGTCTCTTTGGGGGGACGGGCTTGTGAGCACAAAGGCAGGGAAGCTTGGAGGCAGGCGGTGGCACAAGACTCGGCGACCCATGCTTCCATGCAAGAGGCTGCAGCCAAGCACACAATAATTCCAACCAAATTCGTCGAGATGCAGCTTGAGTGCGAGAGCAGAGCTTTATCCCGTCTCAGGCTAGCTGCGATTCTTGTCTCTCATCAGAGACCCCAGCTGCCAGCATCCAGCCAACAGAAATACAGACACGCATCAAGATACCTACCTAGGTACCTTGGAGGCTTCTCTTCCGTACATGAGTACATGGACGGCAGAGAGGTATGTCAGTGGGCGAATAAACTATTAAGCTACCTACTACCTGTAGGAAGGATTACATGGCTGTCGAATATCAGACCCAACAGTGACCGCCAAAGGTAAAAGTCAGGCCAAGTCCGACTTTCATCCCTCACTTCTGCCGCTCTCGCCTGTGCTGCCGGATGTGTCCATCTTGTCAGTTGTCATACATCCGTAAAGTCTCAATGTCCGAGAGAGTCCAGCCGGTTCCCAACGCTGACCGGATCAGAAGGTCACAATTATCACGCCGCTTCGCCAACGTGATTGGTCCAATGGGGAATACTGGCGGCGCTGATAATGAGAAAAATTACGCCACAGCTGAAACCTGGTCAGGAAAGGCGCCGACCCGTCAATTTTTCCTCGTCTTTTGATTCATATTTCAGGAAGGATTCGGGATCTCTGTTGACTAAAAGAGAACCAAGGACAGCCAAGGCTGCTGGCCAACGAGACGACAGTGGAGGAGAATCATCGGTATTCTCCTCCCCCTGTCCGGCATGAACCGCCAGGGACAAAAAGGAAGGAGAGAAAAGGTCAAGGAATAGGAGAGAGCCAAGGACAGACAGCCTTTGTCGGAGGCAACACTGTCTCATCTGACTCACGACGAGCGAGATGGCGCCGGATGAGATCCTGCATCGAAAACTAAGGCCCATGGAGCCTGCCAGCCGAAAAGGACCCGAAAAGAAGAAGGACAAATCGACGCGTCGTCGCTCTTCACTGATACTCACAGCCACATTTTGGGCGGGCGGGATGGAAACTGTGAAATGAAAAAAGAGGACAGGCAGACCCAAACAAGGAAGCGCACCGAAACAACCCCCGTCCACTGTGCTTGCAACCTTCCATCCAGCCATCCCCGTCCCCGTCCCCCATCCTCCTCGTCCTGCCCCTCGTGGCCACATTCTGCAGGAGATGGCTTGTCTCGAAATATGCAGGCGTCCAGTCGGCGCCGCCACCTCTTCTGCACTTGGCCTTCTTCCCCCGCCCGAATGAAAATCACTCGCTCCGCTCAATCTCATTCTTACATACAATACATGCAAGAGCATTCGAGCACTCCCTCCTGTCAAGCTGCGTGTCTGCCGTTGAACAATCAATCCCGTGTCTTCCGCGTCAGTGTCAGGCAGGACGCAAAGCAATTAGGGTCCGTCTGTGCGCACGTCAAGCAGGACATGTTTCGACTCTGCTCGCACAGGCCATGTGATCGGTTTAGTTGACGGCATATCGCGATGCTCAGTGGAAACAAAAGGAAACAATCAATATGTTGCAATGGCCCAGAAGTCTGGGGAAGGGAGGGAGGGGAGGGG
>PYST01000250.1:0-58343 GCA_003049485.1 Ophioceras dolichostomum
AGCGAGACTTGGGAGGTACAGCGGGTAGTAGATGAATGGGGAAGCTTCTATTTTTGCCCGTCCGCGGCCTGCTTACTTTATCCGTGGTCTTATCTTCCGTTGTTCAGCGTCTCGACTGTGAGGCAGGCATTGTGCCAGCGAGGTGGAACATGGGTCGGCTTCGAGAGAGCGGATAGTCTGGGAGGGCGCGCAGTCGGCTTGTTTGGTTCGGGTTTGCATCGTCGTTGTCATCGTAGGGTCTTTTCCCAATGTTGCCCCCCTTCCGGGGTTCTCTCCTATTTTCTTCTGTCTTTTCTGCTTCCCTGACGTTTGGGTTTTTGGGTTTTTCTCCTGGGCTTGTCCGCTTGTCCGCTTCTTCTACGCTCGCTCTTGTGCTGTGTTGCTCAGAATGGAGTAGCTGGCTCGTACATATATACATTAAAAAACTTGCCGTGCCATCTTGTTCACTTCCAACCAGAAGATGTTGGGCGACAAAGTCCTCATCCTTTTCCCACCTCGATGGTCTCAGTGGCATTTATTTCCGTCTTCTCAACTCGTTCCGCTACTTCTACGGCGCTGCCCAGACAAGAAGGAGGTTGAGACTTGTCTCTCAGCAGAAGGACCCTGTTGTTATACAGATGGTCGCACAACGGCGTCATTCCCGTCGTCGTCCGTCCCATCCTGTCCCAAGATCACACAGCATCAGATCCAGGGTCTTTCTTCTCTGCGCCAAAAAAATCCCTGGCAGTCTCGGGTACCTGCCAGATCGGCCAGACCGGCCAGATCAGAGCTGTCAAAAGGTATTGCGTGCAGCAGCAGCAGCAGAAACGAGTACAGCACAAGCACGCACAGAATGCAATGCAGTGGTGGCCGGGGAAGGGAGGGAGGCATGACACAGGACACAGGCGGGACCCGGGACCCTGCCGTAACAGCCTGCAGACGGCATCTGGACTTGATCATGTCCTGCATCTGCACCTGCACCCTTCGGCCGGATCGGAAAGGAAAGACGCCTGTGGAAGGCTGGTCGCATACTGCGCGACCAGCCCCAGACCGCATCAAGCAGGGTGACGGGCAGATGGAAGGAGCTACCGGTCTATGACACCTCCTTGCCTCGACGGCTGGCTGGGTTCCTGCGCTGTGTTGCGCCGTGTTGTGTACCCTCGGGTTCGTGCGATGTCGTGATACGGAACGGAAGTTGTGTCACTCTGTTGCTTGCTCCAGCCTCCCGAGGGAGGGAGTGAGGGAGGGAAGGAGGGAAGAGGAGTGGCTCGGGACCGGCGGTGGGGAGGAGGTTGCGGTGAGGGATGTACCTATGTGGGCAGCTTTCCTTCCCTGTGTCTCGTATGTAGTACCTAGCGTAGGTAGGGTACCTAGGTAGGCAGGCAGACAGAGTCCGGCTGGCTGGGTTGGGTTGGGGAGAAGGAAGGGGAGAAGAATCCATACGCCGGTCTGTCTCCGCCCTGCTCTGCAAAACTCCGATGGTCTCCGTCATCACTACCTACCTAGGCCGTTGTGCACGATGAAAAAAAGAAAGAAAAAGGAGGAAAGACAGCCACACAGGATCGCCCGGCAGCTCGGTCTCGGTTGGATCATCGCCAATGACAGCGAGTATTGCTTTCGGGTCACCCACCAACTTTTACGACAATTGGGTACAGGTAGACCGACACTCGTGAAACATAGATTGACTCTCAACAATTGTGTTCCGTCGTCCCTAATCACATCCGAGAAATGTTCAAAAGAGAGTCCGAAGTTTGTTTATAATGCGCCACACAATCACTTCACCCTTGGTCCTGCTAATTTTTCTAACCTCGATGGCTGTTATAAAGTGCCTAGATGGTTTCTTTAGTCGACCTCACCAAATTTCTTACAGTTCTGCTTTTAGCTAGGTATTTCTCTGCGTACCTACACATGTTGCCATTTCCCTCACATATTGCGTCTTGTTTTTCGCTTCCATCCCTTCCGAGCGATCCGAACATCAGAGCCTTCATGTACATGTTTTGGGGCTCCCCCCGCCCATCCATGAACCTCTCTCTAGGCACACTAACATCTATCTCCCAACCTACCTACCTATCTAGGTACCTATCTACTCCGTCTTCCCCAGCCCCAACGCCGTCCTCGCAGCAGCGATATCCTCCTCCCTAATCCCGCTCCTCTCGCACATTGCCCTGAAGATCCCTCCTCCCTCTTTCTTGAACAGCGCCAGCGGCTCGTCCAGCTCGGCGATGCGGCCGGCGTCCATGACGCAGATGCGGTCGTAGCCGATGATGGTGTGCAGGCGGTGGGCGATGCACAGCAGCGTCTTGCCCTTGAAGCCGGACGCCATGGTGGCCTGGATCTTGGCGTCGGTCTCCATGTCGACCGAGGACGTGGCCTCGTCGCAGACGATGATGCGCGAGCCGCGGACGAGGGCGCGCGCGAGGGCCATGAGCTGGCGCTGGCCGAGGGAGAAGTTGAGGCCGTCTTCTTCGACGACCGAGTCGAGGGTTATGCGTGGGGTGGAGTTGGGGTTGGAGTTGGAGTTGTTGTTTGTGGCAGCGACGACGACAGCTCCGGGCGTCACCGCGGCCTCGATGGCGTCTTCGTTGTTCGAGGTGACCTCCTTCTCCCCGGGGACGGCAGTGGTGGCTGTGGTGTTGTTGGGAGAAGCCGAGGAGGATTCGGGTGATACGAGATCGGCCTGACGGAGGGCGCTCCACAGCTCCAGATCGGAGTGCTCGTCGAAGGGGTCGAGGTTGCTCCGGACCGTGCCGCGGAAAAGCGTCGGGTCCTGCGGGATAATGGCCATGCGAGAGCGGAGGTCGCCGAGGCCGACGGTGGCGATGTCGACTCCGTCGATGGTGATCCGGCCGCCTGACAGCTCGACGAGCCGGAAGAGCGTGCTCATGATCGAGCTCTTGCCGGCGCCGGTGCGGCCCACGATGCCGATCCTCTCGCCTCCGCGGATCCGCATGTCGAGCCCGCACAGCACCAACGGCAGGCCAAGCCTGTAACGCATCTCGACGCCCTCGAACACGATCTCTCCCTTCTCGGGCCATGAGGGCGCCACGTCGATGGTGTGCAGCGGCGCCTCTTCTTCCAGCTCGGCGCCGTAGTACCGCAGACGCTCGGCGGCGTTCATGCCGTTCTCGACCTCGGCGAGCTGGCGGATGGTGAATTGCAGCATCTGCACGATGGCGAGGATGTACGACAGCACCAGGCCGCCGATGGACGGGTGCACGCTGAAGCGGGACGTCGTGACCAGGATGCCACACACGAGCACGAGCGTGTTGCCGATCATGTCGAGCCGGACGGACAGCCAGCGCTGGTTCGAGAAGGTCATGTAGTACGCGCTGTCCATGTCGTCGATGGCTTTCCGCAGGTCGCCCACGAACCTGTCCTTCAGGCCGTACGCGCGTATGCACGCTACGCCGCTGAGCGCCTCGCCGAACTTGGCGAACACGTGGCTCCGCAGCGTCGACTCGAACCTCTTGACCTCCCGGGCCGACGCGCGGTAGTAGGCGGCCGCCAGCACGAACGCGACGATGAGCGGGCCCAGGGCGGCGGCGAAGTAGGGGAAGAAGGCGATGATGAGCGCGAACACGGCAACGATGGACGACACGAAGAAGAAGTACATGCGCATCGCGTCCGAGAGCGTGTTGTCCATGACGTCGACGTCGCGGCTGAACCGATTCGTGATCCTTCCGAGGGGGGTCGTGTCGAAGAAGCTCATGGGGGCGCGGAGGACGCGGGACACGGCCCGCTGCAGCATGACCTTCGAGGCGCGCGTGCCCAGGATGGAGAGGGAGAGCATGAACACGAAGGTGAGGATCACCTGCGACACGCCCAGACCCGCGTAGATGCCGATGTAGACGCCCATGGAGAGGGAGAACTTGTCGGACGACCACCATGAGAGCCAGAGGCTGGTGATGATGTTGGCGCCCTGCGCGAGGACGAGCAGGGCGAAGACCAGGGGCGCGTTGAGCAGGGAGCCGGACGCGCGGAGGTAGTCGGCGTAGACGGACCAGGGTACGCTGGACACGGCCCGCTCTTCCGTTTGCATCAGGGCGTGGGCGCGGGCCTTCTTGATGGCAGCGGCTGGGTTCTTCTTCTTTTGCTCCTTCGCGTCGTCATCCTCAGGGTCGGTGCTGTCCTCGTCGTCTTCTTCGTCTTCACCGCTGTCACCTTCTTCTTTGCTGCCACTCTTCTGCTTCTTTTTCCCGACCTTTTCGGTCCCCTTCTTCTCCTCTAGCGCATGCGACTGGATCAGCTGCCTGAAGCCGGCGTGCCCTCCCATGAGCTCGTCGTAAGTGCCGATGGCCTGGATGCGACCCCCTTCCATCCACACGATGCGGTCGCACCGGTTCAGCACCCACAGCTGGTGCGTGGCCAGGATGCGGCACTTGTCCTTCATGAGCCCCAGGATGGCCTGGTCGAAGATGTGGCGGCCCACGTGGGCGTCGACGGCACTTAAGGGATCGTCCATTAGGACCATCCCGGCATCGAAGTAGATGGCGCGCGCGATGTTGAGCCGCTGTTTTTGGCCGCCGGAGATGGTGATTCCCCGCTCGCCAATCTCGGTCAGGTCGCTGTTGGGGAGCATTTCGAGGTCGGGTTGGAGAGCGCATCTGTTTGGTGCTGTGTTGTTAGCCTCTCCGCCTCTCCCTGTCAACATCCATGCCTGGAAGTGGCGAGGGAAACAGGGAAACTTACGCCTGGACAACCTCCTCGTACCACTCCCGGTCCATCTCCTTGCCGAACAGGATGTTGTCTCTGACAGTGGCGTTCTGGATCCACGCGTACTGTGGGCAGAACGCTCTCGATGCCCCGAGCACCACCTCGCCAGAGGTCTTGCGCATGTCACCAGCCAGCGCCGCCAGCAACGAGCTCTTGCCGCTCCCCACCGTCCCGATCACGGCCACCAGCTCGTTCCGTCCGACCTGGAAGTTCAGGTCCTGCAGCTTGAACGGCTCGGCGTCTTCGGCGGCGAGAGTACTTGACTCAGAGGACGAGCCTGGACGCCCCTGTCCCTGATTTGCAACTCTTTGCTCCTTATTATCTTTAGTAGCGGCAGCTGGTGGTCCCTGTCCACTTGCCGGTTTCTTCTTCTTATCCTTCTCCTTATCTGCTTCGGCCTCCTGGTTCTTAGCAGACTTCTCCCACGTGAACGAGGCGTTGTGCATCTCGGCCGCGTACTCCCCCTCCGGCTTCACGACCACGTCCTCAACCATCTCCTCGGCCATCAGGAACTCCTCGATACGCCCCACCGACGACCAAGCGTCAGTAACCTGGCCCAGCACCATGGGCAGCATGTTGAGTGGCATGCGGAGCCCGTTGAATAGCGCGAGCGACGAGAAGATCTCGGCAGGGTTCAGACTGTGATTCGTCAGGGAGTAGGTGATAAAACTCAGCATGGACGCGAAAATGGGTATCGACAGCCCGACGGAAAGGACGGCGTTGCGCATGGCCAGCAGGATCTGGATGGCCGAGATCTCGCGCTTCCTCAAGCCTTGGAGCCGTTTCATAAAGGCGGATTCCCAGCCGAAGAACTTGACAAACCGCACGGCCTGCAGGATCTCCTGCGTGAGTGAGACGCGCTGGTCGGTGATCTTGTTGATGGACTTGCGACGCACAAAGAGCGCCTTCATGGCGCTTGCGGTGACAGGAAATGCGAGCACGACGACGGCGAAGCCTGCCAGGGCGCTATAGGTGAGGTTGACGAGCAGGAGTACCAGCGTGATGGTGATAGAGACGGGCGCGGTCCACACCATGTGGAAGAGACCGCATGCCAGGTCCACGCGGTATGTATCAACGCTCATCAGGTTGACGATCCGGCCGTTGCCCCAGCCGGTTCCGTCACCAGCAGGCACAAGCTGTCCCCCCTTTTGTCCCGCCCCCGCTCCCTTCGTTTTCTCTGCCGGTTTCTTCTTCTTTCCACTCTTTCCATCAACTTCTTTCTTCGCGTCGCCACCGGCAGTCTCGTCCCCTTTTCCAGCGCTTCCTCCCGCCCTCGCCCTCCCAGAGAGGACCATCGACTTCTCATATATCAGTGAGATCAGTGCGGCCCTCGATTCGCCACCAACCATCATCCCCCGATAGATGAAATGGTTCATCGCCAGGCTCTGCACGACCTGCATGACAGCGATCCCGACCGCCAAGCCGATCCCATGCCCAATGTCCGGCGGAGGCGTCCCCCTCATCTGAGCGACGTACGCGTCCGTCGCGAACTGGATCAGGTACCTCAGCAGGAACGGGCTGACCACCTGCAGGATGGTCGACAGCAGCCCGCACAAGCCGCCGATCCAGAACTCCCAGAAGAAAGCCTCGTTTAGAGCGCCCAGCAGGGGACGCTTCATGCCCTTCTCGACGCGCCGCTTGAACGCCTCGCGCACCCTGGCGGCCATGGGCTCGACGGCGCGGTCGGGGTTCACGGACCAGATGTCTGTCGCCTGCAGGGGCCGCCGGTAGCCGGTGCTCATGAGGGGTCCCATCCAGACGAAGAATAGCCGGTTGAGTACGCCTGCTTCGTGCTCTGGACATGGCGTGCGCTCTGTGGGGACTGGCGGGATGGAAGTCCACCGCAGGGGGTTCAGCTTACGGTACCATGGTCGCGCGGCCCACTCCCGGGCGGCTTCCTCGACGGCACGTGCGCCGGCCCCCGCGGCGGTCGTGGTGGCGACGCTGGTGTCCGTTGCTGAGGTCTTGGTGCGCCTCATAGGGGAGGAGTTTTCCCCTTCTTCGCTGTCCCTGGCGGCGGCCGCCACCGTTTCAGGATCGTCGGCATCTTTCATGAGAACTGCTTCGCCTGGGCTGACGGAGGTTTTGGCGAGGTCTGATGCGAGCCCTTTTTCGAAGGTTCCGCTGTTGCGGGAGGACCGACTGCTGGTGCTTCTGCTGCCGTCCGGTGAGCGTGGGCGGCTGCTGCTGCTCTCGCCGATATCTGGCGGTGGTTGTGGTGGTGATGGCGTTGCCATATCAGGCACGGGTTTGTCCTTAGCGGACCGCCACGCTAATGATTACAAATTGGCGACACAAATACGAGCGAGCATCAAGGACTGAGCTTCGTGCTCAATCTTGAGACCCAAGATCCCTACCAGTAACACCAAGATCTCCGAATATCGTTGTGTCAGTACCAGAGGCGAGGTATCAAGAAGTATGGTACTGTATAGCACAGTTACAACTGATAATTACAACGCAGGAAAGCAATGGCCTGTTTTGTTTGTTCGTGGGAAGTGGGGAGAAAAGGAATCGTGGAGGCGGAAAAAAAAAAGAGAAAGCTGTCGAAAAGGGAAGTCGGAAGACTTTGCAGGTAACTCTGCAGACTGCCCGCCTACTATTGTGAGATCGTGACGACAAGTCCCAGTCCTTTCGCCACTAGAGTGCCGGGGGTGGTTGAAGGGAGATGGAGATATCGGCGGTTAGGAGGCGATAACGGATACAGGTCGAACATAACAACAATATGAAGCACAGCTGTTACTGGACACCACAGCACTGGGGAGAGAGACGGGGAGCCGTTTTAATTTAATGGTTAGCCGGAAGCAGCCAACGTACATCAACCGCTACATACACCCATACACACGTCCCTGATCCGTCCATGTTCCTGGACCTTGTACAGACTGGAAGGCAGGCAGGCAGGCAAGAGGCAGACGACGTCGGGGAGACTAGACCGGTGCGGGCAAGTCGCGCATGCGGAGGAGGGGCGGATGCTGCATCTGAAGTTCTCAACCGACTCTGTGTGGATCGACCAGGGTCGGTACGGAACAGGTATTGGCATTCCGCAGCGCATCGCCCAAACCCGTCCCGCTACTGCGTCCTTCAACCTGTGTGGAGAAGAATTGTGTCGCACAACACTCCAACTAACAGCAGTTTGTGTATTTCAAGGTTGCAACTATTAACTGGGAACAGCTCGGGAAGACCAGTAACCAACAAGTGATTGACATGCATACAGCTCGATGGGACCAGCATCATTGACATCCAGTGTCTAACAAAGAAGCATGGAACTGCTTGCTTGGTTGTGTCCTGTGGCCGATGCCTGGTTGGTAATCAGCGATGTGAACCCCACTTACAGCAGGCCTCGGTGCTCGCACTTGCTCGGGGCCGGATCGGCAATATTTTCTTTCTTCTTACAAGGCACGACAGGGGTCGCTTCGACGCCACAGGAAAGAAAGGATGAGACTTGCCGAACATCGGATTCATGGGCCCTTCGTGGCCTACTTATCTCATAGATCTCTGTCTGTTATCGAATTTTTTATTGGTATTAAAGCGCGAAGCTGGTTCCCCAGGGCTTCCATGATGGAATTTGTGAGCAGATTGCAAATTAGAAGCTGAGCTTTGCGGAATGAACCTCCGCCAACCTAGCGACCTGGCTCCGAAGTGGACCACGAACGGGAAACTGCTACATCAAGAGCTTCTTCGAACTACCTGGCTACCTACCTACCTACCTAGGTAGGTAGGTATCTATGTAATGCTCTGTACATAGACTGAGATAGTGTCTGATGCCAGGGGGGGCCGCCGTAGGAAGTGATGAAACTTTTTCGCTATTCTGTTAGGGAAAAAATTCCTTGCATGGGGTTCGAGTTATTGTGCCTGGAGATGCTCAGTTGCAACCTTCATACCGACTCCCGACATCACCGGAAAAAACGGCACCAACAAGTCGAGACCAAACGTGAACGAAAAGCTGACGACAGGATCAAAATCCACAATGGGCTGTTTGTAACACATAGGTCGGAAATACGACTATTTCCATAGCTCAAACCTCGTACTTCAGCTCTCCTGATGATCAATAATGACTAGCCTGGACCTCCTCCTAGCCTCCCGGATGTCGGCCGATGTGTCTAACAAGGGGATGACAGGAGCCCGCTGACCCGACCAGACCCATGACCTCCGCTTCGGAGTCGGAGGACTAAGAATCACCGGCAGGCAAGCTTACCAATCTTGTGGTAGCGCATCGTGATCCTAGAAGCCCGTTGAAGAGGCGCAAATGATCAGATTCGAACCCATCTGACCACTATACTATGGTCGGAGACACGCAAAGCTGGCCTCCGATCTCCGAGCTCCTCAACAATGGCCACTGGGGCACATATCTAAGCTAAACAACACGGAATCCAAGACGATCCAGGACACCTTCCCCTCTTCTCCAGGCTACATTCACTCACGCAGCAACAACCTCCTCCTTCCCCTCCCCCTTCTCCTCCTCCTTCCCGTCATCATACAAAGTCAAATAGCTCGCCCTAAGCCTCATCTGCAAATGCTCATCCGCAGTGAGGACCTTCTCCCTCCTGTCCGCATACGGGTTCCCATCCCTCACAGCCGCCGCCCTCGCGGCCGCGTCGTCGCTCGCGACAAACGCCCTCACCCTCTCGCTCGGCACGGGCTCCAGCGCGGCGGAGCCCGCAGGGTGGCAGAAGAACGCCATGCTGTACCTGGGTCCCGCATCCGGCTCTGCAGCAGGGAGAGGAGTGGCGGCGGAAGGGAACACGACGCGGTGAACGGTGCTCCGCAGGAGGCCCCCCGTCCAGTACGAGAGCAGATCGCCGATGTTGACGAGGATGGGCGGGGCCGGGTCCGAATCCGTGCCGGGGGGCAGAACGGGGACGGGGGCCCAGGTTTGGGAGGGGGGAGGCGTGAGGACTTCGAGGCCCGCTTGGCCGCGGATGCGGAAGAGGAGCGTCAGGGAGCCGTAGTCTGAGTGGGCGCCCGCTCGGATGTCCTCGGGCGATGTCGGGGAGGAAGACGGCGAGGAAGGGGGAGGGTAGTAGAGCCAGCGGAGGGTGTTGCCTGAGGGCCCCAGGGAGGGGAGGTGGGCGCGGTGGAAGAACGTGGGCGGGTCGACTTCCAGACCGATGCCCAGGAGGGTGTTGAGCTTCAGGGAGAGGTCGCGGCAGAGGCTGAAGAAGGAGGCGATTTCGGACTCGTGGCTGGTGAGGACTGGTGGGATGGGCTGTTGGGGCTTGTTGTCGATGAATTCGCCGAAGTTGAAAGCCCTTTGGAGTAAAGCCGAGAGGAAGTGGGTAGGTAGTAAGTATCAGTATCAACTTGTGCGCTCACGGGATATGAGGAGGTGGTGACGGGTGTTTTTGATGATCATCATGGTTCCTGGCTTCACGGAGCAGAATTTCAAGTGCACCCTTGTCAGCCAGGTAAGACGTACTCCTTAAAGTCGCCGACTCGCTGGTTCGCGGGATCTAGAGTCTCGACGTGCATGCCTGACCAGCCACGGTTGTTCTTCTGGATCGCGCAGGGCTGCTTCTCCTCCGTTGGAGAGGCGAACAGCTTCTTGGACTGTGTGACGCAGTAGATCCGACGCCTGTTAGTGGATGGATACACCACCTCCCTACCCGACTCGATGATATCTGCATCCAGAAGGTAACTGGATAACTCACCAAGTTGAATGCATTTTCGATGGCGTCCACAGGAATGTCCTTCCCCTCGTTCTTAATGTACACAAACCCATGCGTCACGGCTGCATCAACAAGCTCGCGGGCAGCCTTCTCTTGATCGGGATCCGCAATGTCGATGACTGGAATCTGTGCTGCTGCCGCCATGACTATGAACCGTTTGAAGACACTTCCAGCGTCCTACAGATAGGCGGCTGTACTCCGAGAAAGGCTTTCCTTCCGGGTAGCAGCGAGATATATAATGCTTTCTTTTTCTCGAACAAAAAATATCTGTCGACTAGAAATGCGGAGGAGCCCGTGAAGGCTTCATCGGCAGTCACCGGCTCTTATCAAGCAAAGCACCACAGCACGATAACGATCCAAATGCGGAGGCGAGTCCGATGCGCGTCAAGTGCTTTTGTGGCAGTGGGGACATGCGACGCAGGATGGAGGAGAGAGACGGCTTGGGGCGATAAAGATGGCCAGTCGGTCGGATATGGCTTCCAGTCTTATGAGGTAGCGTGCATGTCACGATGCGCTATTCTGTAAAAATGAATTCTTGCTCATCATGAATCCGAGCTGTCGTCGGAATCGCGCAAAAAAGACGGCGCTACTGGACTGGAGTAGATGCGAGCTGGTAGTGATGTCAGTCGGTCTGGAATCTTACGAGATAGGTCCCCTGAGAAACCTAAGGAGACTGCACCTTGTTGTCCCTGGAAGATACTTGGAGTCTCGATAGGTGTATGGCACCATCAAAGCATCAAAGAAGGGAATTCGATATCAGAATCAATGCCAAATAATTGGTTCGGTGAAATTTGGGTGAGACTCTGCAAGCATTGGAGATCGTGGCTTATGTAAGGCATTCTCACTGGAAGCTGGACCCCACACGGATGATGCTGGGGCGGCCAAAGACTGGCGATGATTTGATGATGGACAGGCTGGGAAAGACGCGATACCGGGCCGCGATGTTTTCTCCAAACGGCGCTGGGGACGCACGATCTCCCTTCCTTTTTTCCACACTGTTGGTGCTCAGCCAGCCTGAGCTGTCACAAACCCAGGTTGGCACACCACAATTCATCACTTTCCAGGAATCCTGTAACCAAATTATTAGTATTGTTGCTGTACTTTTCTTCTTCAATTGCTTTTTCCATCCAGATCAACGGCGCTATCACCACCACTGCCTCCCCCATCGATCAAGCTTCGAAATCTTCGGCGACAAAATCCTTGCGGCCCCAACGCTGCTTGCCGGTCGCAGTGCGAGGAGCGAGTGCACGCGCACGACCCAGAAACAACAGAGTTTCCGCCACGAACACCGAAATGACCCACGCCAACAGCAGCCACCGGTGAATAACTGCTGTTAACTGCTGCTAACTGCTGCAAGGAGCCCTCAAAGAGCCTTTCGGCTACGGCCGCAGCTGCCGCTTCACCACCATCGTTATTCCCTTGTATCCCTCGGTCATTTTAGCTTTGGTCGTCCCCATCATCTGGTCATTTGGTCCTCATCATTTGTATCATTTACTCCGCCCCATCATGGCTTCCCCGAGTTCTCCTCTGGCCATGTCCGACATCGACATCCCCAGCTCCCCCGTCCGGCTCGACAAGTCTTTCATGACCAACGTGACCGAGGACGAAGACACCAGAATGGCCGACGCGACCCCTGAGCCGACAGAAAAGCAGACCCGGAGTAAGGGCCGGGGCTCTGGCCATTCCTCGCAACACCAGCAATCGTCGGCTTCGCAGCAGAACAGCCAACAACCGGTCCTGGGCAAGATTCGCCACCTGAAAAAGGCCGACGGAGAGCCGCTATGGCGCGAAGACATCCAGTACGACTTCCTCAGGGCCGTGTTCGACGACGAGCAGAGGGTGTTTACCAACAGCTTCGAGCCCGACCGCCTCGGCAAGCAATGTTTCGCCGACTTGTACATCGACACTATGTCCAGGAGTAGCAAGACCAGCAAAGTGCTTCGCGACAAGCTGCTTAGCGATCGGGTTGCCGCGAAGCTGATGGCCATGGTCTGCCTCTTGGTCAACGTCGGGCGTATGAACACGACATTGAATTGTGAGTGAGAATCTTTTCTACTCTACCGTATCTACACTGCCGTCCTTCTGCTAACGAGTCGACTTGCGTCATCAATTGTGCAGTCTTTCCAGAGATGCGAGCCCTCCTTCGAACGTACCACTCGATCCCCTCCCTGCAAGCCCACCAGGACAGCAACTCCTACAAGCAACTGCAAGACGCACCGCGGCTCAAGTCCATCCTCAAGGGCGGCGCCGAGGACCGCCCAGAGCCGACCACGTTGGAGCAACTCAAGGCGCAGGACATCCCACGCACGAACCCGGTGAACCTCCTCTTCGTGATCTGCGGCAACGCCAGCAAGATCGCCGAGCTCCATTTCGACACCAACCACGAGTTCCACGACCTGGTCATGAAGACGCAGTACACCAGCAAGTCCCGCGCCCGCGCCTTCCTGTGGATCATGTGGTTCTACCTCGAGTCGGACTTTACTGAGGAGGGCTGCGAGGAGAACCCGTTCGGCCCCGGCGTGGACTACGGCCTCGACGTGGCCAACCAGGGCGTGCCCCGGCTGGACCTGATCGGGCCCGACGACCCTCCCGAGAACGTCGACCCGCCCGACGAGATCGAGTTCGGCGAGGAGAAGAAACGCATTAGAGCAAAGATCGTCGACGCCGACAAGGCCATCATGACCGAGAGCACCCAAGGCAAGCGTGCGCCCCGCGCCCGCCTGTTCGCCGGCGCAAACGGCGCTGCTGCTGCTGCTGCTGCAGCTGCAGACGACTCTGCTGCTGGCAGCCCCGGCGTCCTGCCGCGCATCCGCCCGTCGCGCCAGGAATCCGACATCGACAGCACCCGCTCCACCCCTCCGCCGCGAGCCCTAAGCCAACGCCAGCTCGCGGGACCCGTCGGCAGCAGCCACGGCGGCGGTGCCTCCGGCGTCGGCTCGTCCCGCCGCCCCGGCGCGCCGCTCAAGTACCAGCTCGTCGAGGGTTCCTCACCTGGCCCCCACCTCGTCGACGGCATCGTGGCACGTAAGCCTCGCCCGCCGACCGCGCACCAGCTCGCCGTTGAGCGCAACCGCAACCAGCGCGTCGAGTACATTCTCGACCGCGGCCTGCGGCGCTCGCACCACTACGCCCGTAAGCAGCGCCGCATCGAGGGCGCCATCTACCGCGCCGTGCAGCGCCTGACCGCCGTCCCCGACCCGCCCGAGCACCCCAACATCCCCGACCCGTTTGACGACAGCGAGAGCGAGGAGATCGTCGGCTGCAACCGCGAGATCCTCATCGCGGGCCTCTTCGGGGGACTCTCCGACCCGGCCGCCGCGCAGGGCAACCGTCTGGCGGCGCTCACACCGCTTCGGTCCCGCGGCCTGGGCGGGATGTGCCTCTTACGAAACGAAGAGGACGACTTCGGAGAGGAGGTCGCGAGCTACGCCGCGGCGTTCAGGCGCGCCACGAGGAGGCTGGACAGGTGGAGCCAGGACGGCGCGCCGGATGGGCCCGTGCCGACCACGAAGAGGCGGAAGCTTACCCCACCCCCGACGGCGGCGAACGGGAGGGATCCGAACGAGACGGAGGATGAGATGGATACCGCCCTCCATTATCATCATCATCATGGTCACCACGGCCACCACGGTCACCATTATGGACATCACCACCATTCGTACGTCGGCGAGGACTCGGTCATGTCGGACATCTTCGGCCGCGGCGACGCCGGCGATGACGGCGACGAGTCCGTGCTCGCGCCGCCGGCGAGCAGCAGCCGGCGCAGCAAGAAGCCTGGTGCTAAGTCGTCGTCCCTGCTGGCTAATGGGGGGGGCTCTTCTTCTGGACGCCGCAAGCCGCCCGCTGGTGGAAAGGGTTCGTCTTCTTCTTCCAAGAAGCGCAAGGTCGGCGGTACAGAGCTGGGGGAGTTCGCGGCTGAGGTCTATGCGAACTCGAAGGCTGCTGCTGCCTTCGGCAGCGGCGATCCGAAGAAGAAGATGAAGAAGAAGACGACGGGAGGCTCGAGCAGCGGTAGTAAAGGGGGGCCGGGTCCGGCGATGGCTGACGACGTCGATGATTTGGATGATGTGGATAAGGAGCTTTTGGGGATGGCGAGTGGTGGGGAGGGCGATGGGGATGGGGATGCTGATGGGGATGGGGATGATGTGGAGGATATGATGGGCGATCATGATATGGATGTGGACGTGGACGCGGACGGGGATGTGGATGGTGATGGAGTTGGTGATGGGGAAGTCGATGGCGACGGGGAGGGAGAGGGTGATGGTGAGGGTGAGGGGGATGATCTGGATGACCTCGATAAGACGCTGTTGGGCATCGGGTCTGATTCGGATTAGGAGGGAGCCTTGGAAGCCGGAGCGGGGTCTGGATCTGGATCGGGGTCGGAGTGGGAAGTGGTGGTGGTGGTGGTGGTGGACTGACTCCTCCTGCCCTGGTGAGCTTGTAAGTCTAGACAACGCAGTCGGGTTCGGTTCGGGTTGTATGTTATAGGTTTTGCGACCGGGGGAGACGGACGCGGTGTGTTACTGTTGTTGGGGGCTGCTTGGTATACGATATGGAAACACACAGACAGGGGAGAGGGGAGGCCAAAAAGTGGGAAGGTTCCGGGTTGGTGGTTTTGGTTTCTCTTTCAGCGTGGGGACTGGGCCGTTTTGCCTTCTTCTTTCTGGTTGTGTTTATAAAATACATACAAACATATTTTTCGTTGTTTTATCAGACGTACAGGCGCTCCTGTGATGATGGGCAGGCACTTTTAGCAGTGGACGGATGGAATAGATCGTTTTCATTTGGCTTGTTGCTTCCTTGGTCCATTAAGGTGTGATGATGCATGCCCCTATTCTGAGGGACTGCCTCTCGGCCCCCGACTTTTGCCGCCGAAAAGTTCATGCCTGTTGTACCCTACTATTGCTAGTTCTCTTGGTCGCACGACTGCCTAGACATCATCATTCCTACCTACGCACCGTGCGTGCGGTCCGTACTGTAGCGGGCTTAGCGGAGGCACGCCATGGAAAGCTCTAAACGAGAGGTTATGTATGAAATCTCTTCGACCTGCTGTCCTAGTTGTGTACGCGGTTCTCATCATTGTCGCTACTGATCTCCGTAGAGATATGTGATCTATTACAGTGGAAGGGGCAAACGCTCAGCAAAGGCATCAAGACCTACCCAGGTTTGTTCGCTGTCATGCTACATTGAATTCTTCCGGGGCTTAGGTTTCTAGTTTCCCTAGATGCCATTCGCTTCTCGAACCCTGGGCGTGTCAGTTTCTGTGCGAGACTTGTTTGTATTCGCTGAAGGGTGAAGCAAGGAAAGCCGTGCAAGGAGAGTACGCCGTAGTTTCTTTGTTTCCCTTCCAGCCAATGAGCGTTTGTGGGATAGGAGATAAATACATGCATACGCATCCAAACATCTGTCTCTCGTATTTTCCTCGTACAATATCTCTTCATCACTCAAGTGTCGTATCCCACGACTAACCGTTTTTTTCAGCTCCCGCTCCCGACTGGGTTGGGAAACATGGATGACCAGGAGGACACCAACAGCTGGGACTACGGATGGACTGAAGGGGGTATCAACTACTTCGGACGATTAGCCAATTGGATCAACCTCGCTGAAGCCATCGTCGTGGTAGAACCCGTGACCAGGAGCGCCTTACGAGCCATCCGGACCAGCAGGCACTGGAAAGAGGAGGACGAGCAAGACTCTACGTTCTCATCAGACGATCCATACTTCCACGAATAAATCGCACATCCTCGCCTCATTCTCAGGTTTGACCCTCGGCCACAGGTTCCATCGTCTGGGTTCGTCTTCGGATCGAATGCAGACTACGACGTGGTTCTCCCCGCCCTAGACAGTGTCGGTGGACGACACTTTGCCTTGACGTTCGCCCGGATACGCCCTGATGAGCCTTACAAATTGGTGATTCGGGGTCTTGAGTCTCCTCGCGGCACCTATGTTAGGCCGAGGGGGGTTCAAGGTGACTACCAGACTCTACATGCAGGAGCCGAGTGTGTGTTCGATAACGGCTTCGTTAAACCGCACAAGGATGTCTACTTTGCTTTTACGGGCGCGTGGCCTGATGAAAGCATGTCGGAGTCGGATGCCGCCAGCAAAGCCGAGGCGTTTCTTGGACTGGACGTCGCCCAGATCCAGGAGATCCAGGACAGCTTTCAACAGCTCAGTCTTCACGCGCCCGAGTCGAGCCAACCGGTGGCCATGCAAGAGGACGAGCTGATGGAAGACACCTCAGAATATGAGGATGGAGATGAGGTTAATTCGATTGTCAAACAAAATGAGGCGATGCCCTCTCTTTGATTGGATGTGAGGCTGACTTGCGTGATCCATGAAAACAACACAGGATACCGACATGTCATTGGCCTAAGTACGGCATGACAGTGACCGACGACTTCTGGATGGAGAGACATGCGGGTGTTTGGTGCCTTGCCTAGGTAGACAACTGGGCGGCAACTCGAGAGCCATAGCTGTTTGTGCTTAGGAGTGGTGGGCTGGGGTAAAAGCGTGCCTTTTCCAGAGATCGCCATGGACAAACTGATGTAGTAGCTAGGCCAAGACCAACACTTCATGAAGAGAAGAAGCAAACGACTAGCCGTGTCCTGGCTAATTGCAAGTGGCAAACATGTGGCTTCGAAAGTAACATCATATTCTCCTACTTTGCGGCAGCCAAGGCTGTGTTGTCTCCCAGGTTCTCAACCATAACCTGGGTCTCCCGTTTGTGTTACCAACTGACCTTCTCGCTCTTTATCGAGTTCTTGACGCCTTCGTCTCCGTGTAAAGCCTCTTCGTAGTAGCTGAAGGTTCAAACGAGCGGGGCAGGTAGTGGGTGTCCGTGTCTCACGGGACAGTGCAATGTGGTTTGGGAGCAGGGGTGCGTTTGTGGAGGGGGAGTGTATCTAACTGTACCCGGCATACCATTTTGTCTGTCCCCAGTGCCTTCCTGGCTCAGCCACTACATTCCACAGCCCGTCTCCTCTCCACACCTTGCCCTTGCGGCCTCTTGCTGGCCAACATGGCCCACCCATAGAACACTGATGATGGGCGTGAGGCTGACGGCGTCGGCGTCTTGTCGGCTGACCAGTCGTTGGGGCCAAATATGAAATACGCCTTGCAAGCCATCTGGTCCAGTCCGAACCATGTGCAGACGAACCGGACTTTCGAATTTATGTTTCGCAAGGAATCAGGACGTCAGTTTTCGTGGATCGCTGTCCCCATCACGGAACTCAACCTTAGGCTCGACAATGTGTCGAAGGATCCGTCGGCCGGGATCGTCTTCGGTTCGGATGGAGCAGTCTGCGACGTGGTCCTCCCCTCCTTGAAAGGCATCAGCGGACGCTACTTCGCCATCACATTCGTCAAGGCGCCCATCGACGGGCTGTACCGGCTCGCGATTCGAGATCTTGGGTCTACAACCGGGACGAGCGTAACGCCCTTGAACGACGATCAATCCGGTCTCGGCGTCAACGGCGGCGCCAATGGGCGAAGTCTCAAAAGCTTCACCTGTGAGCTGGACGACACAATGACAAAGGGGGTAGTGATCCGGCCTCATCCCCTCGTCGCATTCCGTCCCCTTCCGGTGGAGCTCGGAAGCCGCCTGTCATCGATAGGGTTCGTCAGGAAGATCGTCCGCTTTCTCGGCATTGGATCTGCCATGCCAACCCAGACTCAGCAGGCGGGACCCCAGCAGGTCGCTCCCCAACAAGCAGGCGGGACAAGCGTGCCACCGTTGCGTCTGGTGTCCGAGCAGCAGCAGCAGCAGCAGCAGGCGATGGGGGAGGCTTTGCCGTTGCCCCCCGCGGTCATGAGCGAGGACCAGCCGATGGAAGATTACTAAGGAGATGAGGATGAGGATGAGGTCAGTCGTTTTGTCAAAACAAAAACAAGAGACCTGGCCCCTGTCTGGTAATGGTATGAGGCTAACTACGGGACATTCGAGAACACAGGAGTTGTATGATGCTTAGGAGGGCAAGCTCATCGGCCATCAGCGACGATTGTGATGTGATCGAGAGCGGAGCGGACGAGTATACTGGACCCTCGCACGAGATCTGGGGTTGAGGGAGCCGACGAGGAGGGGGTTCTCGTTCGGCCCTCAGCATCCTTTGCAGGGGGGACTGAACTTTGCAGATGAGAGGTGTCTATGGTGGCTCCTATATTTTCCCCATTCTGCAGAGATAGCAATTCATAGCTCATGACAGAAACAACATTGTGGAACATGCAGACTTCGCCCTCGCTAGGCCATGAGGACATTCGGCAGAGGCTGTCTCCGTTAGGTGGTTATTGCAGCGACAGCTCGTGAACTTGGATCTCGTACTGGTAACCAATCGGAGAATTTTATTTTTAACCCCACCAACACATTTTAGTGGGGGTGGGGCACGAAGCTTCACGCCGCCCCACCATCTATCGCCAGCTTGAAAGATCGCGAAAAGAAAATTCAGACCACAATGCGCCTTGGTTAGAGCATCGAGAAATGGCCACCCTACAAACAGCGCCAGTACCGACCTCAATCGCCCTTCCAGGCCAGCTCCTGGGGCCCATCTCGCGCTACCGCCCCGGACCCGGCACGCACATCTACGAATCGAACCTGTACGCGTCGCTCCTCGGCGTCGTGTCGGTATCCCAGCCACCGAAACCCACCGGTCCTCAAAAACGGCCCAACAAGATCGTCTCCACGCCCGCGCCGACGTCGACCGACCTGCCCCTTGTTTCGGTTTCCAGGTCTGTCACGAGCAGAGACGGGCAGCCCAACAGCAGCAGACACCGCGAGATCCTGCCCGAGGTCGGGAACGTGGTGCTGTGCCGAGTGATGCGCATCTCGTTCGCGCAGGCTATTGTTGCGATACTGGCCGTGGGCGACTCGGTGCTCGGGGCGGAGTGGCAGGGCGTTATTAGGGTGCGGGATGTTAGGGCCACGGAGAAGGATCGTGTTAGGATACATGAGAGCTTCAGGCCTGGGGACATCGTCCGCGCGCAAGTGGTATTGCATCTCTGATTTGTTTTCCCATATAAACTGCAAAGATGGGATGGGTTCGACGCTAACTACCTACCTACTTCGTCTGCCCACTTGCTACAGATCTCCCTCGGAGACCAGGCCAACTACTACCTGTCTACGGCTAGCAACGAGCTGGGTGTAATCATGGCCACGAGCGAGGCGGGCAACGCCATGTACCCTGTCAGCTGGAAGGAGTTCAAGGATCCGGAGACAGGATTGGGAGAGCCTAGGAAGGTTGCGAAGCCTTGAAAAAGAGACATATTGGAATGGCACGGAGTATTGTGGGATCGCCCATGGTGTCCGACTGTCTGGCTCCTTTGTGCAGAGGACCTTGGCCAGCAGATACCTCGTCGGGGTCGACTTGCCTGAACGGGCGGGGCCATAGAGGGATGTCGCATCGCGCGACCTCATGACCTCCTAGCCTCGTGAAATGCTCTCAAGCCGCTGGCCCGCGGCAGGAGCAAAGGCGATCGCCCCGATGATGACGCCGTCCTGTGATGGGAAAACTCATGATGGGAGGATTTCATGCTTGGCGATGCCTGCTTACTATGGTTCATAGACAGACCGGCGGTAGCAAAGGATTTCAAGTCCATGCGACCATTTTCCTTGTTTAGGTAGCGAAGGAGGAATAGATACCCGAAGCTGCGTCGTACGAGGCCGAATTCAGACAGACCATGCACACCACATTTTCTCATCAATATTGCTTGTTGCAAAGGATGCCACTCCCTACCATAAACCGAGGACGGGAACCGCATGCGGGAGCGAGCTAGGCAACGCTACCCATCTAAATCCAATACTTCGGATCCAGGCCCTCCACATCTGCGCTCCTCGCCCTCCCCTCCAGAATCATCTCGCTCATCACCAGTCCCACACCCGGCCCGTTCTGGATCCCCCACTCATCCAGACCCGTCGCGAGCCACAGGCCCCCTATCCCGCCCGGTATACGCCCGACCATGGGCCCGACCTCCTCGCCGTCCTCGTGCCGCCGGATCTGCGCCTTGTAGCACGCCTGCCTCGCCAGGATCTCCCCTTGGCGTATCACTGGTGACACGCGCTGATGGCTGTCCAGACCTCGTCGGCCTTTTCGGGCTCGACTGCCACGGAGGAGGTGGAGGGTGGTAAAGTGCTGTCGTAGTAATCCGGCCCGCTGGCGTCGATGGTGTCGAAGGTGGGGTAGAGCGCGTCGGGTGGTCGGGGGTAGATGTCGGTGATGAGGGGGCGTGCGGTGGATGTCGGTGTGGATTTGGTAGAGGAGGAGGAGGAGGGGTCGGCAGGGCTGATCTTGGCGAATAGGATGTGTGGTGATAGGGTGGAGGTGGGCAGGTCGCGGTCGGGGTCGCCGGACTGGCCACCGCCGTCGGCATTGATAGTAGGTAGTCCTGGTCCGCTTTGTGGCCGCACGACTAGGCTGTGGCCTTTTGGGGTCAAGAGTGTGGTCGACACAGGCAGAAGGGCGGCCGACCAGGGGCCGGCGGCCACGAGCACGTGAGTTGCCGGCATGGTTGAGGTTATGGTGGTGGTCGCGGCGTCGTTACCATCGTCATCGCGGCTGGTAGTTGTGAAAGTCACTGATTCGACGGCTCTGGGAGCAGTGCCCGACGAGAAAGAGTAGTTGATGGAGAGGGCGGATCCGATCAGGATCTTGCTGCTGCTTCTGCGAGGCGGGCGAGCGATGTAGTAAGCAGGTATGGGTGTACTTGGGCAGAGTCGCTGGGGTTTCCGATCTCGTGATATGATTTTACGCTTGCGGGATCGAGCCAATCTGGTGCGGTTGGTGCGGTTTGTGCCGCTGAGGACATCCTTGCTTCTGGTGTGTTGATGCCGGCGGCGACGGCGTAGGTGGGCGCCTTAGCCGTCGGGCCATCAACAGGCTGCGCCTTCAGCTCGACCTCAGCGGCGAGCACGCGCCGGTAACCCCAGGTTCGTCCGCCGCCATCGTGCTCGCATGCCAGGTCGCCGTGCAGCTGGAAGCTCAGTGGTGCTAGGCACTTGGGCGTTGCCCATGATGCGAGGAATCCGCCTGCTTTCCCCGAGGCGCCGCTGGCGATGCCGCTGGCCTCGAGGATCACGATGGTGTGGATCTCTGGGTTGTAGAGACTGTGCCTCGTCAGGAAGTATGCAGTTGATACACCGACGATGCCGCCTCCTGGATGTTTGGGAGGTTGCGGTCAGTCAATGCTTATCCCCTCTCACGGCATGGAAGTGGACGCCCGACTCCCAGTCTGGCATAAAAAGTCGGGGAGGTGATACCGATGATGACGATTTTCTCGGGCTTCGCCAGTGGTATGGACATTGTGGTCGGTACAGAGCGAGTTGACAACTGACTCTTGTCCTCATCAGAATACCAATGAACGATGACGTAGCCCTGTGAGATTGTGAGGAGTCCTCGCTCTCAAAAGCACACATGGTTTCATGATGTTGGGTCCAGCAAGCTGTCCGGCCCCACCAGCATAAGCAACCCCCCGCTTATCAAGAGTGGCTTGGTCGTGCAAGTCGTTCGTAAGCGGGAGAACAGTATGAGCTCGGCGAGCTTCATTACACTAGGAAGCTCGCAGACTGGATACGGGAGAGAAGGGAGAGAATACGGAGACGGCGAAGGAGACTGTGTCGTGTGATCTCTCGTCCACCGACGTCGCCAGAGTTCCGTTTCCCGAAGCCAGGAACTCGCAACTCGATACTGCTGAAGTCCGAAGGGATAGTCAGCAGACGTTGGACCCCCCTAGGTGCTAGACCGAAAAGCCCTTGCTTTGTTGTTGAAGTCCTCACAGGATCGATCCCATTCCATAGCGTAGCTCAAGTTGCAACGTGTGTTGAAGCTGGCAGCTTTGTGCTCCCCTTGCGAATAACAGCCATGGTCCACATGAATCGAACGAGCCGTCGTGCAGGTGGCACGGTTGCTCTGTTCGTCGAGGGAACGTCTCCTTGTTCCTAGACCTATTGAAAATCATCTACGTTCGGTCGGTCTATTGAACCAACCGACTCGGAATCTCCCTCTCTGCCCGCCTCCCAAGCATCCCATCCTCCGAAGGAGTGCGCTAGAGAATATACCGAGCAATCATGTGGTGATCTAGGGTGCTGTACCACAGAGGGATCAGTTTGCCAGGAATTGCGCCGGTTTGATCCCCCATGCCCGCCTCCCGCGATGTTGTCGGAAGGTTATGTGCCGCCGCCATCCATCTGTATCCCGCATTTTCTTTCCCGCTGCACCACAACGATCTGCCAACGGCTCCTCCCTTCAGAAGGGACGGGGAATTGGGAGGAATTGGTGGCCGTGGCCAGAAATAGGAGTTTTGGTGGATGACAAAACTCCGTGACATACCAGGTGATCCTTGCTGTGAGCAGGCATTAACCCAGCCGATCATCTGCTTCCAGCCGGGCAGCCAGGGGTGGGAAAAACACGTTAGGGCGTAGCTACGGAGGAGTGGAGGGAGGACGCGACAGCCAACCAGAAAACTGCCGCCACAAGAAGTCACCTCCGCCCCAATCATTATGCGCCCCGCTTCAGCAGGGTAGCATGCAATTGCCGCTGGCTCGGAACCGAAAGAAGCAACCATTGAATGGAGGCGGGCGTGGCGTGGTGGTCACCAGAATGGGCCAGCCCGCCAGCGCGGCGAGCCAGGCCAGCCCAAGAAGCCAAAGCCACCGGGCAGAGCGTGCCAGACACCGCGAATAAGATGGTCGCCTGAATAAAAGGGTTCAGTGGTCCTATTTTAGCGTCGAAAGGAAGACCTGATCACCTCTTCTTGCCATTACGGAGCATCTCTGTCAAGAGACTTCAATTCGCGAAAAAGAAGACCACATACTGGATCACATCTCCAGTATCGCGCATCGCAACATCGCAATAGCATCAATTGACACGCGACGCCTCTTCCGCTGAGGGATCCTGCGAAGTCAGGGCTACTTAGCCCGGAGTGTCCTACTGGCGCATTTGACGTTTGATCTGACTCCATCGTCATCATCATCGGACCGTCGAAGGGCCACACCCTCACGTACACCACGTCGCCAAACATGTCAGCAACAATGCTTCTTACTACTACGGCGCCATCGCCGCCGAAGATGACCATACCACAACGACAGAAGCTCTACAACATCCCGCACCAGCAGCACTCAGCGTCGTCGTTGTCGTCGCCGTCGCAAAACTACATCGTCTCGCCCCTCTCGCCGCACTCCCCCTCCACCTCCTCCACAAACACCCGCCCGTCCGTCTTGTCGTCAGGCGCTTTCTCCTCCACCTCCTCCTCCTGCCCACGATGCGGCTTCGCCTCGCAGTCCTCTTCGACCGCGACCTCGCCTCTGTTCGCGACCGACCCCTCCCAGTCCCAGTCCCGGACCGAAGCGGACAACAAAGATGTCACCGCCCTCGCCGACGCCCGCCGCCAGATCGACGACCTCCAGGCCCAAGTGCGGCTGCTCAACGAGAAGGCCATGGCCGCCGTCGAGAAGTGGGCTGACTACGAGGACGAGCTGGTGCGGCTGCGCAAGGAGGTTAGGATATCCCAGGAACAGCAACAGCAGCAACAACAACAGGCGGCAGCAGCAGCAGCAGCAGCAGCGGCGGAGGCGGCAGCGGCGGCGTCAAGTCTGCCCCCGCAACGCCGCTCCTTCCTCTCCGCCAACGGCGCCGGCGCGCGTCTCTCCGCGCTATGGTCGCCCAAGTCCGCGCCCAACCTCCTCAAAGACAAAGACTCGCCACTGCCGTCCCCGGCGCTCCAGAGCCAGCACCAACGCGCGCATTCGTCGTCCTCTATGCCCACAGCCGCGGAAGCAGCAGCAGACCACCAGACGACCGACGAGCTCCTGGTCGCCTTGACGCGCGAGCAGCACCTCCGCCTGACGGCGGAAGAAAAACTGCGCGCCACGGGGCGCGAGGTCGAGGAGCTGTCGGCGAGCCTGTTCGAGCAGGCGAACGAGATGGTCGCGTCCGAGCGGAGGGCGCGGGCGAGGCTGGAGGAGAGGATCGAGACGCTGGAGAAGAGGGACGCAGAGAAGAGGAGGAGGCTTGATCGGCTGGAGAGCGCTGTGGGGAGAATTGAGAGGGTTAGGAGGTTGCTTGATGAGGAGGTGGTTTGAGGTTGAGAGGAGAAGGAAAAAACTCACTGATAATTCTTTGTAACGTTTGGACTAATTTTTTCTTTTGTTCCGGATTGTACGATCGAATGGCTGATCTAGATGGATGGATGGATGGGCTTTGCATTCGGTTGGTTTGGGGTTTGCATCTACGGCGGCGCTTGGGACATCGTCGTCACCTAAAGTCTCTGGGAACGGAAATCTTGGGGGATAGGTAGCGTTTAGAGTTTTGCTCTTCTGGAACTGTGATACCACTGGTAAAGATGCCTTCTGGCTGTATGGCTAGGTATCTACTTACTACCACACGAGGTGGATGGAACAGGCGGCACATATGGCACATGAAAAGGAGGCGGAAAATGTATTTGTACTGCAGTGTCGCTCTGAGCCGGGAGGCTCCCATTTTGGTCTACCGTGTACTAATTTTTGGATCTAATTCTGACCGCGCTGCCGATTCCAGACGCTGAATGTCATAGGCCGCTCCGTGCAGCCCAGAAATTATTCGCTAGATGGAGATGTTGGTCATAGTGAGTGTAGTGGTTGGTAATGCAAGGGCTATTGTAGCTCCCTGGCTGCGTCCGGCCTCGGACTGTCTGGCATTAGCTGGCTATGTATCGTCTCACGCGAGATCCTTTTCGGTACCTCCCATTTTCTGAGACTTAGGGACGCTTTCATCCCTCGACTGAGAGGCACCGCCGCCGAAAACAACAATGCAACTTTCATCCTATGCGGCCGACGCAGCGATGCCTTCCTCCTTAGGCAAGACCTCTGCGGCCGCTGGCGCATCCTTCGCAGGCGGCGGTGATGGTCGTCGTCGAGCGGAACCTGGTGACTTCGGGGACGAGGCAGCTTGGTTGTAGATGCTTTCGAAGGGCGGCGGCGCGTGCTGCTGCTGCTGCTGCTGCTGCTGCGGGGAGTGCGTGATGGAGTACTGGTGCAGGATGCGCTCGACCTGCGGGCCCCAGACATCCTCGCCCTTGGCCAGCTCGGTGTACTCGACCATCTTGTCATCGTTGAGCGCGTATTCCCCCTGACCCGTGCGCACGAGCTCGGCCATCATGGCGGCGGACCCCACCTTCTCGCCCAGCTCGTGGCAGAAGGACCGGACGTAGAAGCCGGAGCTCACGGTCATGCGCACTCGGCAAGCCGCGGGGCCCTTGCCCTCCCATGGCGGGGGCGCGTTTGGGTCCGGGGGAGGTGGGATGAGGTCGGAGCCTTTGCCCTTGGGCGGTTTCGGGGTGGAGGCTACAGGGGGTGTGCTGGGCATGTCGCTGAGTGCGCCGGACATAAGCGCCTCGACTTCCTCGCCCTCCGGTTCGTTTTCGGGCTCTTTGTTTTGCAGCCGGCCTGACCGCTTGCGGGGTAGGCTGGTGGTAGCCAAGGCTTCCTGGGCCTTGCGCTTGCCGAGAACCTGCTTCTTGTTGTCGTAGACGACGCGGTCATACCGCTCCTCAAGTTCCCGATGGAAAGACTGGTGGTCGTCGGCAGCGGCGGCGGCGCTCGCGCCCTCCTCTTCGGGCTCCTGCTGCTGTTCCTGCTCCTGCGCCTGCTCTGGCGCCTTGCCGCTGATCTGTTCGTGCTCTGTTTTCCACACGCGCTCGGCCAGCGACTTCTCGGCGGCGCCAGCCTCCTCTGTGGGCCAGCGGTGTGTGTGCTCGCCCGGCTCCAGCCACTCGACGAGCTCCAGAGACGAGACGTCGACCTCTCGCGTCTCTATCTCACGCGGGACAGGCAGCCCCTCGCGCGCGTACTCGTACAATGGCTTGCCGTTCATCTTGAGCGCGCTGTATAGCGGGGGCATCTGCTGGTACTTGCCGCGGAACCCGGCGAGGGCGGCCTCGACGGCTTCTCTAGTGATGTGCTCGTAAGGACGGCGCGTGAGGATGCGGCCCACGCGGTCGTACGTGTCGGTCGAGGCGCCGAAGACCACCACGGCCTCGTACGCCTTAGTGCAATTGCCCTGGAAGTCGTTAAGCGCCTTAGTGGCCTTACCAACGCCGAGGATCAGGACGCCCGTGGCAAGCGGGTCCAGCGTGCCGCCGTGCCCGATCTTAACACGGATATCGCGCTTAGCTCTGCTCCGTCGCCGCTGCTGTGTGCCGGATTCGGCCTTTCGGTCCGCCAGCTCTTGCTGGATCATCGGCTGGAAGAGACGGGATGGGTTGAAGTAGGTCTGGCAGTCGCGGATCACCTGCGCCGAGGACATACCCATTGGCTTGTTGACGGCTGCGGAGAGGGAGCAACACAGAGCACAGGAGATGTTAGCGAGGCCTGACGTCAAAGTACGGAAGCAATTGTCGCGTATAATAGCTGGGAGGAGGCTCTGCTGCAGGTGGGGGGGCGAACCGAAGAGGCCGTCAAGGCTGGTGTACGTGACCATCTTGGCGGCGAGCTTGAACACCGAGGACTTCATCAGCGTGTTTGGCGGGGAGGGAGGAGGTACAAGCAAGACACAATTCGGCCGAGGAGGAACAAGGCGTAGAATTCATTCGTTGGGTTGGATCGAGTGCGCAGTTTGGACAGGATCGCGGCTGTACTAGCGAGCTGGGGAGCAAAAGCAGAAGGCTGGAGAGTGAATGCTTGAGTTGCTGGAACCTTTTTTTTTCTGCCGCCAGCGAGGATGTTACGGTCCTCGACCGCCTGGAGATTTGTGGTGCAGTGGGTCTCATACCCTGGAGTGAGCCGCTACTACGCTTCAATTGGGTGCGGGGTCGCTAGAGCACCTGAGTGAACACTGCTGTGTACTCCTGGGTCCCTATATCCCTCGTTTTGTTCATCTGAGAGTGACGCCTACAACACAGGACGCAAAGCACGTTGAGGGCTTGACTGATATGTCCGGCTTCGGACAGATCGTACCTGCCTCTCGGCAAGCTGTGGTGCTGGTCGTTTGCAGCTTCCTCCATCTCGCCTGTTGGTGAAGTCACTTTCCAGCCAAAGCTCCAGCCCCACATCAATCCCGGTCCCGCCTTCATCTCTCACGCGTAAATGCAAACGCGGCGACGAGACAACCGACATCTACCACTCCGTTAGCGATTGAACTATCTTAACTATCTTTCGAGAGTTCTGTGCCTAGTGGTCTATTTCTCCTTAGGAGGCGACATCCGTTTCTTTCTCCTGCCCTCGGCGCTCATACGTTCCGCCTGGTACCGCCTACTCTCCTCAAGGGAGCCTCGAACTGCTGTGTGCCTTCGTGTCTAGGTAGTAAACCTACCTGTCATCAGCCTTTCATAACCCTTGTCTTCTGGCTAAAAAAGCAGGAGACTGGTTTTAGCATTCACATATTGGCTGTTTAACCTATCTCACCGACTTGTTCAGAGTATCCTCGAGACTGCCTAACTCTTACCTGTTTCTGGGATCAGCAGGCCGGCCTCTCGCCCACCGAAATGGAGGGAAGGCCGCGCAGGTCGGTTGGCAGGCTACAGCGGGCCAAGTACCGAAAGGAGGGCCTGGTTTTGCGTCCTGCCTCCCCGGACGCTGAACTTCCCGAGTTTGTGTTAGAAGAAGCCGCGGTTTACAAGAAGGATGGAGTGACCCTGGCTAATCCACTTGAAGTCAGTCTGAAAGGCCCATTTGTGATCAGAGGAAAGCTGGTGATCGATACCGATGAAGCAGCAGCAAGACGTAAGTTCCCGACCTGCCTTTAGTCTCTTTTTCAACTCCTCTTCACGTCCTCGTTCGCCATTTTCGTTTTTTGCCTTAGAACGCTAACCCCTGATGCTGACGGTGCCTGTTAACCAGTCGTCACTCCCGGAGTTAAGGTTGCCTATATCGAGGTGTCTGAATGCTCTTCCTACTCTATTGGCGTAGGACCAGCACCGACGCTCTGGATATTGGCCGAAGCTGGGTGGATGGACGTTCGACCGTCTCCCCAATTTCGGAACATCTACGACAAAGTTCTTGAAGCTATCACACTCTATTACGAGATTATGGACGCCTATACAGAAATTGCCGGCTACAAGTACGGCGAAAAATTGAAGAAGAGGCAGAGACATATTATGCTCAACGCTCCATTGGACGAGGTCTTCTTCAGGTACGCTGTTGGCGCTGGCGACGCCGTGTTGCGCAGCGAGGTTGAACACCGCTGTGACGACCATGCCTTGTTCCTTCTGGACCATTTCCCCAAGGCGACCGAACTCGACTGGCCCGCTACGAGCTTTTACCACTGGATCCATGGAAGGCATCGCGATCTCCAGGCAAAGCTGGACAAGGCTGCCGCTCAACAGAAGGCCAAGGTGGAGGCTCTGCAAGCTGTCCAAGCCCGAGACGCCCGGACAATCGAGGTAACCGAGGCCGACAAGCGCCAGAGGGCAGAAGACCTACGCCAGGACAGAATGGAAGTAGAAGGAAGAGGAGAAGTAGACGAGGGGGAGGAGGAGGATGGTGATGATGAAGACGAAGAGGTTGAGGGCGAGGATGGCCAGGACGAAAGCGAAGGTGATGAAGAGGAAGAGGACCCGATTCGGCCGATGGCCACCCAGCGACGATCCACTCGTGAAACGGGCGATATGTCCATGCACGACGCACCACCATCAAGCCGCGAACTACCCGTCAGGTCAGGCCCAATCCTAGCACCGCAGCGACCGCCTCCAGCTGCTGCTCCTGTCGGAACGCCGCCCGTAACCACCGACCCTTCTTCCGACTCCGTCCTGTCGAGTTTGATCGAGTTACTGAACGAAATCGCGGCCGAAAACGGCGGACCGGAAAAGTGCTCACACAAAACTCTCCGTGGCAAGATGTACTTCATGTGCAAGATAATCAACTACGAAACCCCGCTCCTCATGTTCCGCTGGTTCGCGCCTGACCTGCTTCGCGACCTCGATACGCGATGGCAACGCGGCCCATTTTGCGCGTGGCTCAGGGGAAAGGCCAAGGATGGGTTTACGCCGGAGGAACTCGCGCTCGTCAAGCCCGCCGAGTTCCCCGCCCGGCTGCTACGCCGCGCGAAGAAGGCCGACATACTGGCCAACGCCGCCCAGAGTCAGATTGAGCGTGAACATAGACGACAAAGCGGCACCCCCACTACCGCCGCCGGCCCCCGCGCCCCGGATCCCCGCCGACAATACGCGGGCAAGGCCGCGGGCCTCCGCCTAGCTGGGGGCACCACTGCGAGGAAACGGCCGCACAACGAGCTCGGCGATGACGACGACGAGGATGAGGATTACGAAGTCCACGGCTACGGCGGTGGCGCCGAGGGCCCCGCCAGCAGCAGCAGTAGTCGCCATCGCGCGCAGCAACAGCAGCAGCCCCCGCCCTCACATTCTCGCATGTCAACTGACGTCGACGACGACGACGACGAGTCAGACGATGATTCTGAAGAGGAAGATGACACTAACCAAGGAGGAGGTGCCGGCAAGGTCGTGCTGCGCTCGTACCCGCTACAGTCGGACAAGCCTACCGGTCCCCGTGGCATGTGGACATGCGCCGCCGAGGGCTGCGGCTTTGTCGTGCGTTCTGCGAACGAGGAGCCCCAGCGCGAGAAGGTGTGGGGGCATATCCGAAGCCACGGCACGGCGGGGACGAGCACGTTGCTTGCGCAGGCTCAGGATGAGGGGAGGAGGCATGGTGTGTCGATCCAGTGAGTTATTTCCCGTCCGATCAATATCTCTATTCTGCCACTCTGCTCACTTTGCACACAGACCTCTTCATCCCGCCATTAGCCCCATTCCGTCCACATCTGTACCATCATTGCCTATGTACGTTCCTGGGTCTAACCGAAATGCTTTGCGCGTGGTACGTAGGAACCTCTTGGACAGGATCATGAGCGAGGCGGATAAGAAGAAGCCGTCGAAGCGGCAGGTTCCAGAGGGGGTCAAGAGGGTGAATCTTGGATGGTGATGGTGTCCATTGCCAGGCATTCGCTTTTTCTGGGCCGTGCCGCATCTTATCTTGCCTCTTCTCTTCTATTCTTTTCCCTCCTTCAAGTCTTTGCCCCGGAGTGCCCTCTTAGTTAACCCCTGGGCCCCTGGATGATGGCGGTGTTCTGGCCGACAGAAGAAAGGACCTACATTTGCAGTATCCCGTCGACCCTTGCAGTTTGAGCGGTGGAATTCATCGACTTTCTTGTTTCTCATAGTTGTTGATTTACGTAGCATCCGTATACGAGAGAACTCGTTATCACGCTCCATTATCACGTTCACGACGTAGTCAACCCTGATATCTGCCGTTGCCATTCTCAAAGGCCTCGTGAGTCCAGCTCCAGCAAGTCTCGTTCTCTTCGCGTGGGATCTGTGGATCTGTCAAGGATCGGCAGGTCAGCCGCGTGGGGCCGGCCTCCACCTGCCGAACTCTTCAAACAGATGAGGCTCCAGCCACACACCTCATCCAAGCGCCACAGAGTCCATGGCAAAGCCCTGGGATTTTTCTATTTTGTGGGTCCAATTTTTAGGATCGGCGGCTCGTGCTCTGCGGACGCGAGAGCTCTGGTGCTTGGGTGCTGCTGGCTGCTACGACTGACGTCTGGTGCTTCCCTGCCAGCGGAGACCTCCTGCCTGACCTTGCCTGACCTGGCAACTTCCCTTCTCTCCTGCTTCTCCCCCAACCCACCTTGGTTGGAGCCAGCGGTGTCTTGTCATTTGAAACTTTGGGTTTGGGGCCGGGAAGTTGTGCGGCGCCCTCTCCTTCTTTTGTTGATTTTTTGATGACAAGCTCCGAGTCACTCCTTCCGTTGATAGGTCTTCGTCTCCCCTCCCTTGCGCGTCCGTCGCTCCTACCGTCCTCGACTTGATTCCGCCTTTTTTTGCGGGACCTTTTCGACAGCTTCGGAAGGCGCTTGCGCTCGTGCGAATCCCGTTTGCTAGTCGCGACTGCCCTTTTTTCTGCCCCTGTAGCCCCTCTCCTTCCTCCGCCGCCGGGTGAATTTCGAGGTTGTGGAGGGTAGGTGCGGCCTGGCGCGTCGCTTCTTGAACCAGCATCCGTCATTCCTGCCTGCCGTGGTGCTGTCAAAATGACTTGTAAGTAACGGTGAATAGGAATGGAACCTGCCGCCTCCCGAACCCGCCCTGGCACATGTGTCTCGTCAACTGCGGGTTGGCTCCTCTTTCCCATCCCCCCTCCCAATGGTCCCAGCGCCGCCGTTTGCCGTTGTCTATCTTTCCTTTCTCCTCTGTGTCTATCCTCGGCGCTCCACCTTCCACCACCACAGCTTCTCTTCCCTCCCCATTGGTCTTTGTTGAGGCCAACTGTTGCGTTGCGCGACAGCCTGACGTGCTCCGCCGTTTGCCTGTCACCCCATGATACTCTAAACACCAGGTCCTCTCCCTGTCGACCTTCGAACTTGGGCTTCAACTGTAGTTATCCGCGTCTCGCCATCGCGAACCTCTCCTTACTCTTCGCTCCCCGAACCATTCCACCGCATCCCTGATCGATCGCCGTGCGCAATATGACTGCCCCATTGACCGCCCAGGCTTGGGCTGGAACGCCCTTCTTTCCTCCTCCCGCGACATTCGACATGGGGACGCTGGACTCGATCGACGGCTATGGCCAAACAGCCGCAACTGACATGATTTCTTCGAATGACACAGCCTGTTTGGTCGAGGACGATTATATCAACTCCCAGGCGACGTGAGTCCTCCTCCCCCCCGGCCCTACGAAGCCTCGTCTTGCTCCGTCTAACCCCGTCCACGGTTGCTGACCTCCAACCCCTTACTCTCCCCTACAGACACCATGACATCTCCGAGATTCAGGACTGCGCTATCGCGGTCGACGCGACCTACTACCTCCAGCGCATGTTGACGATCGCGCCGAGCCGCGAGCCGCTTCTGACTGCCCTGGGCGGTCTCACGGGTATCCAAAACCACATCGAGCACGACCTGGACCAGTGGGAGACACTGAAGATCACCCCTTTTTTCGTGTTCGACGGCCAGCCCATCTCAGGACAAGAGGAAGTCTTCGTCTCGCGCGGCCGCCGTGCGATCGAGAAGTCGAACCATGCCTGGGGCCTCTACGTGAGCGGACACGCTCAAGAGGCGGTAGAGTCATTCGGTGACCACAACGGTGCGGAGAAGCCTCCCCGGACCCATTCGTTCTGGTTCGAGCCGGACGGCGACGTGCGAGTCGTGCGAAGCAGATATTGACGATGTCGGTCGAACAGGAGCGTACCAGATCCAGAAGCTGTACCCGATGCTGCAGGCGATTCTGAAACAGCGCAACCTGCACTTCTTAGTACCACCACACAATGCTGCGGCCCAGGTCAGTTAGGCTTCGTCCGCTATCATTGCCACTGCTGCCGAAGATGAGCGAGCTGGGCTGTATGGGGACCCTTGGTCCGTTGCCACCGTACTGACAATACTGTCGGCAACAACGGCTAGATCGCGTACTTTGACATGATCGACTCGGACCAGTGCGGTGGCATCATGGGCCCGCAGGAGCTGCTGCTCTATCCCATCCACGACTGCGTGATCCGCTCGATGGACTGGGAGAACGGCACAGTGACAGCCATCTCGAAGAAGCAGCTGATCAAGAGTCTCCAAGTCAGCGAGAACACATTCATCGACGGCCTCTTGATGGTAGGCACATCCTTCCTCCCACCATTCCCGCCCATGCTGGACGGCACTCTTCACCCTGTTAGGCGCCAGACCATTGTAAACGCCCTCAGCATGCTGCGGTCGTCGGACAAGCAGGTGTCGCAGGTGTGCAACACGTTCAACGAGGTTCTGAAGGCGCAAGATCCAGCCTGGCTGGACAAGTACTTCAAGGCCAGGATGGCTGTCCAGCACTTCATCTACATCGCAGAGAGCGGCGAGGTTAAGGTTCACGACTTCGAGCATCTCACCGGTGACAACCATGAGTACCTCGGTCTGCAGCTGCCGTCAGAGCTGTACCACTATCTCAACGTCGGCCTGATCGGGCCGCGCGTGCTTAGCTGGATAACACACAGCAAAATCATGATGTTGCCCACCGTCGACGGTCAGGTGTCTGACGAGTACCGCAAGCTCGTCACCTCCCAGCTGGTGCCCGTCAAGGAGACCACACTCGGCCTGCTGATCCCGCGGCTGAATAGGGGTATCCAGCACCGCGAGGTCAAGATGCGGGTGTGGTTTGACGAGAAGTTCTCGCACACGCTGAACTACCGCAACATGCCGGTGTTGCCCAGCGATCGCGCGGCTACCTGGGCTATCACGGACGAGAAGCTGCGCACGCACTTCCCGCGCCTGGAGTCCGGCACTATCGCGTTTGAGGTGCTGGCGCTGCACAACCCGGGCTTCGTCAAGGCCACCGTTACCAAGGAGCGCATCAAGGTCGAGTCGCTCGACTCGTCGGACGTGATCGTGAGCGTGGCCATCTGGCGCATGCTTCACCTTCGGGGCTACCTTACGGATAGCCACGAGCTTTCTCCTTGGGGACAGGCCCTAGCGCTAGCCATTGCGGAGGTGGAGCCGACGGTCCGCAAGTACCCGGAGTTCCCGGGACTCTACGAGGCTCTCCTGGTCGCGTTCGAGCTGGTGCGGTACGGTGTGCTGCACACCAGACACACGGCCGAGGAGACCCACGGCCTGCCGCTGAACGGTACCGATGACGACAGGGGCAGTCTGCTTCTGCTCAGCCGGGTTGCGACGCTGCTCAAGCTTCGGCACAACCCGAACGGCTACACCGGTCCGCTGAACAAGACGTTGCTGGTGTTCCAGTCGGTGGCATCGACCGTGCGGGACGCGGACAGGGACCTCATTGATGCGATTGTGGCATCCCTGTTCATGCACGCGCAGGCGAAGCGGGAGAGAGAGGATTTGTGGCAGATTAGCAACCGGTAAGATTTTGCTCTCTCCTCCCTTTGTTTTCCTTTGTATTCAATCAGCCAGGTCTCCATCCTCGGGCAGTCCTCATGCACCAGCCACCCGTCCATCAATAGACGCTTCGGCTAACGATGCCCGTACGTACGTCCCCAGCCTGCCTTTCCTCAACGGGCCGGACATCGCATTTGGCATCGCCATCAAGACCCTCCTCGACGAGGTAGTGGTCGGCGAGGCGGACGACATGCGCCAGTCCCGCATCGACAGTTTCCCACCTACGTTCCTGCCGCACGCGTCGCACTTCCGGGAAGACCTGGAAATCTTCTACTCCTTCTTCGAAGCGCTCGCGACGGGCATCAAGGCCCTTCCTGATGGCGAGATGCGCGCGGCGGACAAAGCGATCTGGGAGACGGCCACCAAGTACCTGGAGCTGCGGCGGTAGAAACGAAGCGACTCGGACGAAGGCGGATGGCCCGAGGCACCACCGAGTACGGCCTCCGACACTAGCTAGGTACTCATGTGATGCCAGCCTACCTACCAGATGGAAGGACAGTTTAGAGGTGGATTGGCAGGAGGTACTAAGGTTCCGAAACTGCCTCCCGTCGCCTGGGCCGCTGGGGGAAGGACACCATCAAGAGGCGATATCCGCGTCCTGCCAGAGTCACTGATGGCTTGATAGGCCTACTTGTCCACGATGGGAAAGGAAGTGCCCCGGAGAAAAGAGACAGGAATCAGAAAAACAACCGAAAAAAGGAGAAACCTGGAAACGGAGTGGGAAGGGGAGAGTGACGATGATGAGTGCGACGATGGATGGGAGGTGCTCTAGGGAGAGGAAGAACATGGCTATCGGAGCGGTTGGGTACGAACGGGCTCTTCAGTTCGTTGGGCTTGTCCTCATCCATGGATAGACAGTGGGTTTGCAAGGCTATGGGCAGGCGAGCTTCTTTCTTATCTCCCCGTCCCCGTCTATTATCTTTCGCGAGAGTTAGCGAGAGTACTTGAGACAAGCGCGGCTCCTTGTTATGCCCGTTTTCTCTCTACCTTAGCTTAGATAAAACAGCGCAGCCAATCTATAGATATCCCATGAGCCTACTTATACCGTCCTTCCTTTTCCGTGTTAACCGTGGTGTTGTATGCTCCAGTAAAGCACTCACTCGGCTGTTGATGATTCGCCTTGTTCGCTCGGGTATCTATCTGGGAGTAGAGTGACAAGGATGTGCGAGCTGTACAATGAAGCGGCGAGTCTGACCAGGGCGTTTCCTCAATAGCGCCTAGGAGGGGGACATTCAGGTGTGCGTTCATTGCTGAAGGAGCCGCGGGCACTAGTTTGGCCATTGGTATCGAGTCTTCATCGTTCACTTCATGAATCAACGGCTGCATTCTCGCTGCAAAGAGGAAGTCGAGGTGGACAAGTGCTAGGATCTAAGCATCTTTAATTGAAACGAGCACAACAGGCTATCTAGTGCGCTTGTGCTCCCCACGGCTCGAATACATACTCGATCCTCCTTTGCTTTCAGAGATATAGTTGATGTAATGAAGAGATATGTGGAATGGAAAGAAAAGAAGTTGATTACCTCTTCAAGACTGGGGGTATCCTTAAAATCATCACGCTTCGTTTATTAGTACACACGATTGAACCGTCCGCCATACACCCCAGCTGCATACACCATCACTCTCGGGATCATCTCTCTCTTCCATTAGCCCCCCTTCCTCCTCCTTCTCCTTCTCCTAATCATCATCATCACGACTAAGGCACCTCAGCCAAAACGCTAACACCGCTCCCTCCCCACCCACCACCAGCAGTCCACGTCCTCCAAACGATCTGCGTCCCATTCCCATACGCGAAGACATGCATCCTTCCCTCCTGGTCGCTCACTGCCTTCGGCGGCCCGCTTATGCCCCTAGCCACCACCTCCCACCCTTCCGTCGGAGTCCACGTGCCGGAGTCGGAAGAGGCGCTGGGGAAGACGATGGCGCGGTGGAGGAGCGCGTTGGAGGATTTGCCCCAGGCGAAGACGTCGATGCGCGTCGACGTCCAGGAGATGGCGTCCGGCTCGGCGAGGATCTCGTCGTCTGAGGGGGAGATGGGCGTCCATGATGATGGTCCCGTCGAGACGGACGGCAGCATCCACAGCCTCCCGTCGCCGCCGCGCGCGAAGATGGCGAGCTTGTCGGGTGCGCGGACCACGGCTGTTACGGGGGAGGTGACGAACCCGCCGAGGGAGGCCAGGTGTGAGAAAGAGGTGGTGTTGAGCGTCGCCCAAGAGCCGGAATCCCATGTTCCGTGTAAGAGGTGGCGCGTTGTGCTGTCGACGACGAATACGTCTGCGCGGGGGGAGGTCGCTGTGCTGGTGCCGTGGGGGGTGTATGCCACTGCGCGGGGCGGGATGGAGGGCAGTAGAGATGGCGAGGAGAGGAGCGTGGCGGCGCTCCAGCGCGGGGAGGCGAAGTGCATGTGCGCCAGTTTCGAGCCGCCTGCTAGCACGAACAGGTCCATCGCGTCTGTGTTACCAGGAGCGTGCGCGATCAGGAAGGGTGAGGACGAGGCGCCCGACACGCCGTTGCCGACGGCCTGCCAGGTGTCGGGGTCGTTACGTCCGGACCAGAGCATGCTCTCGTTGTGGCCTTTTAGCTTCATGGAGCCGTCCGGGGACTCGAGGATGAGCAGCTCTGTGTGGTTCTGCGACGCGTCGGGCCGGGACTGGACGGAGACGAATGGCGTGAGGGACACGTCGACTTTGCCGCCGACTACCTCCATCGAGAGCTGGGCGGGGAGGAGGTCTGGAGTGGTGGCGTTGGAGTTGCGGTATTTGCGGTAGACGGATCGGGCCTTGTTGGAGGTCGCGGCGAAGACCTCGAGGTGGGGACTGCCCCAGGATATGGCGGTCGGGTAGAGGTAGGGGGAGACGGAGGTGGATGTGCCGGTCATGGCTGCTGGGTTGGCGGTTGGGGAGGGGGAGTTTGAGGAGCTGTGCGAGGTGTATGTTAGCCAGTGTAACCCTTAGATAGGCAAGGTAATGTACGGGGATCTCTGGAGAGGGACGAAAAGAGAGGTGAAGTCGTTCAGGCACACATACCCATCACTCGTTGCGTCGCCACCAGTGTTCCCGTTCTTGCCAGAGTCGGCAGAGCCAGGGCTCTTGTTCAGTTGCGTGCCCAGGACGCCGCCCAGGACGGCACCGATGATCACCACAGCCGCCACGGCACCGACGATGATGAACAGCTTTTTCCTGCTCTTCTTTGCCTGCACCATAGGAGGCGGCATTGTGCGCAGCGCGCCCGCTCCGCCGGCTACCTCGTGGGCCTCATGGTCTGGGCTGACGGTCTGCGTCGGCGGTGTGCGTTGCTCGTCCCATTTTGCCCCGACGATCTCTGGAGAGCTAGCGTCGTTCGTTGCGGTGGCTGTCAAGGTTGGTGGTGGTTGTGATGTCTCAATGGCACTTGGTATCAAGCCCTCGCTAGCGGGCGTCCGTATTGCCGTCTGTGGTTGTTGTTGGCTTGTGGCTTGAGACTGGGGCTGAGGACTCGCGATCTGAGGCCACTCCCCTTGGTCTGGCGCAACCTGTAGACCGGGGGCGTGCTCTTCAAATCGTGGTTGGAGGCCCTCATGGTCTTCCTGCACCGGAGGCTTGCGGTCTTGAGGGAAGCCGTACATGGCGATGACATATTATGATCCTCTTTCCTCTGGCTCTCATATGTAGCATGCTTAAAGGGGGACGATGTGAATTTCGACGACTGTTGCGTCTCGATATCACAACCTTTTTTTTGCTTTTTGTCCCGCCTGTTCGCGTCCCCTCCCTCCTGATTCCTTCTTAATGCTTCCTGTCAGGTCCTTCCCGCATCGGGGAGGATCGAGTTTAGCGGTCCCAGCCACTGATGATGCGCGCCTGGGCATCTCGAGCCCCTGGTTCGAATCAGAACAGTGGTTTGGATTGGTCCCTTCAGCTATTTGTGGAAAACAGTCGGGCCTTTTGGGTCTTGGAGGCCGGCTACCGTACCCCCGGGCCGGGCTGGGATTGCGTGTGATTCGGATTCGGAACCCCTGATTGAACCCAAACCGGAGCAAAACTCTGCTGTCTCGAGCAGGCTCGCACGCCTTTTCTGAAAGCTCCAGAGGCTTGCCGAGGCCTCGTTTTGAGGCTAACGCTCGCCTGACGCCTCTCCCGAAGGATTAGGGTTGGTCAGCCCTACGAGGACGTGGGGTCCTGAGATACGCCATGGATCGCGACTTCATCCGCGTAACGCTTCGTCGATGCAGGAGCGTTCCATTCTTACCTACGAAGCAGGTACCGACGGACTTTGTGTGTGCTGGGGTAATTTGACGATGGAAATATATGTCTGTGGTTCTGGTGGTGGTGTCGACCTGATAGCCCTGATGAATAGAACGAGGGCGTTGATCATCATCAGGCTGCACCGCTCCGTTTCATCTTGCGTATTGTCTGTTTGTATGTGTTGGCTACGCTTTATTCTAGCTGTTTTCTAGATCTCACTTATAGGCATGTCTCGGATGTGCTATTGCTGTTCCAGTTGTACCGCGGAGAATTTGATTCCCTTTGTCACCGGACCTACTCGGTCTTCTTGTTCATCCTTGGCAGGCAAAGCCACAGAGCGAAGAGCACACCGAGCAGACCCAGGATGATGGGCTGCAGCACGGTGACGCCCTTGGCCTGAGCGACGGCTCCAACAGCGAAGGGCAAGATCGCGGCGCCCGATCCGCCAAACGCGGCCGCGAACCCTATGGCAGAAACGTGCAGATGCTTCGGGAGCAGCCGCGTGGCCACGACGATGGCGCCGGGAAAGAGCGGGCCGAGGAAGAACCCCGTCAGACCGACGGCGACGGCCGAGACGTAAAACTGCGGCACAAGCCAGAACAGCATGTGCATCCCGATGGTGATGGGCAGGTAGATGGATATGGCCAGCTTCTCGCCGATGCGGGGGGTCACAAACCCCAGGACGACCCTCCCCACCATCAGCCCCAGCCAGAAGCCCATGGCGGTCATGCCAGACTCGAAGTCGCCGGCCTGCCGCATGCGGATCATGAAGGTGACGATCCAGCCGCCGATGGCGACCTCGACGCCGACGTAGGCGAGGAGGAAGAGCGAGACGAGCCAGGTGACGCGGGCTTTGGGGCGCTTGAAGAGTGCTTCGCGTAGTCCGCCTTTCGAGGGTGAGTCGTCGTCGGATGAGGTGTTGGTGTTGGTGGGGTTGGAGTGCGCGGTTGAGTCGCGGTACGCTTTGCTGTCCGCGCGCCAGAAGGCCGCGACGGAGGTTATTAGCTCGAGCCCGGCCATGCCGATCTGCCTTTGTGGTCAGTCACGACGATGGTAGAGAAGGCGTAGCGTACGCACTCGGCAGCGAGGGATGGAGGGCTGGTAAGGGTGGCCGGCTAGGTGGTGTGAAAGGTACTAGGAAGAAGTGCCAGAAATGAGAGAGAAAAAGGAAACACGTACCATCACGTAGTAGAAGGTATACCACGGTAGCCCCGCCCTAGCCGTCATGGTAGTGGCGACCAGCGGGCTGACCACGGCGCCGAGGCCGTAGAAGCCGTGCAGGAAGCCCAGGACCTCGTTCGCGCGGTTCATGCTGCCGATCCAGGCGTTCCAGGCCGCATCGGCGAGGCCGTTGCCGAACCCGGCGATGGAGAAGGCGACGACCAAGGCCGGGTACGGCGGGTGCGCGGCCGTGATGGCGTAGGCAGCCAGGTGGCAGAGGGGGGAGATGAAGGCCACGCCGCGCTGGCCCGCCCAGAGGTGCACGCGGTTGTTGAGCACCGCCGAGAGGGTGTAGCCCACGAAGGGGGAGAGGAAGACGAGCGAGACGATGACGAAGTTTAGGTCGTAGTAGCGTTCGAGCTGGTGTGACGGAGAGGGAAGTCAGAGTTAGGCTAGTTAGGCCGGTGGATAGGTCGGAAGATTGAGTATTGATGCCCGCTGCCTGAGGTGGATGGGCAGATATGGCTAGTCGTGAGTTCTGGGCCTTTGAAGCGAAAAGAACAGCAGGCGATTTCTTACAGAGGGTATCAAGGCCTGAGGTCTCGAGGATGGTCAGCTTCTCTTCCTCACGGGTGTTACTCACTGGTGTCACTGGACTATGATGGATGGTTTGAGGCAAACGAACGTACACCGTAGGCCGCGTCGTTTGCACCCATCACAATGAACGACCAGAACGTGGCCGCGACGCGAGGGGCGTTGCTGCGCGGGTAGTTCCAGCTGTGCTGGACCTCCGCGACTGCTGGTGTCGGGCCTGGAGGTTCTTGTCCTTCAGCGCCTCGAGCCGTCCACTCGCTGTCTAGCTGTGGAGAGTCTGACGAGCCGCCATCCCCGAGGCGAATTCCCTTGCCCCATCCTTTCTGCTGCTCCGAGGGGGGATGGGAATGGCTGAAAGAAGGTACCGCCGCTGAAGGTCCGATTGGGTCAAGCTCTATGGCAGTCGTGGTCACAGAGCTGCTGGCGGGCTGGGTCATGGTCGTTGTCGCGGTCGCTGTCGCCATATTGGGTGCCTACCTGGTTCAGTGATGATGAGGTCGGTGATGTGATTCTGAAGTCTGAAATGAAGACGAAGCCGTCATATATCTCTCTCTCGCGTTGGCCATTTATTTAGTCGTCGGGGACAGCTCGAGTCAGATCGGTCGGAACCACCCAAGCTGCCGTCGCGGGGATCCGGCCCGGTTAACCCCTCGAACGGCCTCTTGGCGCCCCGTTGTCGGAATCCCATGACGTAACTGTAATGCTCCTTCGTCGGGGCGTGGGTGAACTTCGGGAGTTCTTCCTTTCTACCAAGTGTTTAACATCCTCGATCGTGAAACCGGCATGGAGTTGCGTACAACGTATCCGCACTATCACAATGAGTTAGTACCTCGTCACGCGATTTTTCTGCTTTATTGCTTTATGCGTTCATCAGATCTCGCAAGCAAGCACACACCTGTAAGCTACTCTCAAGAATATCTCGACCTTCTGCCATACCCGGCGTCACACCTCGTATCTCCGTGCGCCCCTCCACGTCCCGACCTTTGTTCGTGTGTCCTTGGGCTGGCTGTGTGCGGTGGTTCTACGCGCCTAGTACCTAGGTATCGTTCCCACTCTTCCTTTCCCAAATAGGTAGCTCCGCCGTATCCATCCTATGGCTGCTGAGCATTGACATCTCTCCACACATTGTGGCTACAATGCCTATCAGATGGGTCATCAGCTGCAGCCAACTCGTTTTGTCTAGCAACACCCTCCTTCGCGACAGAGGCGACTCCAACGCCTCTCATCCGTTAGGGCCATAATGCGCCCTGGATTTCGGTAGAAGTTTGTACATCCTTCGGTCCTGCACCAGTACAACCCAAAGCCCTCGTCATCCTCCGTAAGCCGGTACGAGTCCGGGTCAACCGCAAGGATCCAGCCCAGAGAGCATTTAGGGATGATGGAGTCCCCAATCCCTTCGTACTTCTGCCCTTTAACACAGCAGGGGAGCAGCCGCCTGGTATACGTCACGCGGGCACCTCCGGGCCAGTCTGCTTGTTCGGGTCGAAACAGGCGAGCTCGAGCGGCGGGTCTGACGCGCCGGCCGTGGGATGATGAATCGCGCGGTGCTCTTCCTAAGAGCCGCTAGCCGTGCCCGGAGTTCCCGCGCCGTGATGCGGGGATAGCTTTCGAAAGATATAAGCGCCGTCCAGTTCAGCGTTATGAAGCCGCCGTCGTCTACCAACATTGCTGGCTGCTGCTGCTGATACTGCCCGTCACGAGGAGAAGAGCTGGCGCTGGCGCTGCTTGCGCGTTTCTGCACTACGCTTGTGCTTGTGCCCAGCGCCTTCGTGAGGGCAAGTGCGGACTTTCGTCGGATACTCTTGGTATGACAGGAGAGAATTGCCGACCGCAATGACTGTCTTGACATCGTCGAACGTAATGGCCTCGTGGCTGCAGAGCCGGACGTGGCCTTCGTGGCAGATACACCGCCGCATATGCGGAGGCAGTCGACGTTGAGCCGCGGAGAACAAATATCCTGGATGGTCTACCTTGCAAGAGGAGCAGTGGAGGTACTTCGCGGCTCTTTTCTTTCGTTCGATATAGTCGGGCCGAGCGGCGGCTGCAGTACAGACACTGCATTTCAAGCGGCCGGCTCGGGCTGGTGCACGCAAGAGATGATGTACGTCCGGAGGCGGCAGCCACGGCATACGCTTCAGAGCGTCGCCCCTATTTCTGAGCTCCGTGGGGATCGGGCACATGTAGCTCCCAGAGCTGACGCGCAGGAAGGATCGACACGAGTGCTTGAGGCTCAGACGATCCTGTGGGGGCACAAGATGGTAGATTAACCCGAGGACGTTGTCGGGTAGGCGGTACAGGGGAGCCTGGTGTGGATTTCGAAGCGCAGCTACGACCAAGACGTCCGCGGTGTCTGGGGCGGCCGATGCGCCCTTGGCACAAGGAGAGTAAGGAGGAGGAGGATGGGAAGGGGGCCTGATATTTCCCCTTTGCCGGGAATGACGGCTGAATCTGTGGCCCATCTTGAAGGGCTGAGGTGAAGAATATCAGGTAGGCACAGGTGCCAAGTGAGGAAAATGTGGGACGCGAGAGATAGACGAGAGGGATATGAAAGGCAGACGACGGGCGAGACGAAAGTCCCTACTAACTACCTCAAGTACAAGTTTATAGCCAGGTAGGGGGAGTGCCATGGGTCAGGTGCACAAACTTCGAAGCTAGACTGACAACATCTGCTTGATCGTCAGCTGTCAGCTCAGAAATGCAAGCCCGTTGCGTCTGTCCAGCTTAGAGTTTCTATTTGACACTGACACGCACCATAACCTGGTCTGGGATAGGTGAGGCTCCCTGCCCGACTAATGTCTTCTAACCACCGAATGATCTTCGCGGCTACTAGTCTATCACATCAGAGGACAGACCGAACGTTTTATGTATGAAGGATTGAATATTGAGTATGCTTAAAAGCCATAACACGTCGCTGTACATAGAACATCTCTCACTCCATCCTCGGCCCGGAGCCTTGAGCGCCACTTCAAACATAAAGCTCGATACTTTCCTTTCTCCTGCTGTGTGCCCGTCTCCGGCCTGATTAGGGGATCAAGGAAGCTAGGAATAGTTGACATAGTTGACACTGCACATGGGAGTTGGGGGTTACTTCATCCACAGAAGCAAGACAGAAAGCCAGTTGCGGATGACTGCCGCAAATCACCAATGCGAATGTATTAAATAATTACTGAACAATTTTCATACTTGTATCCCTCCTCTCGCAGTAAACCTTGCCAGTATGCCCATTCCGGACCCGAGTGACTCCATGATAAGAAGTGAGATTGTGAGAGAAAAAACCACCAAAGTCACGCCGTACACGCTCGTCGTGTTCCTGAGTTGTCCGAGTCCATCCAGTCTCGCCTCCGAGTCGCTCCGACCCATCATCATCCACCATCTGTCCTTTAGCCTTTAGGCTTTCTTCCCGTGTGAGGCGTGCGTCCCTAAGACGGTCCGCACCGCGACCGTGTAGTTCCCGCCAGCGTTGGTCACGGCGTGGGCGAAGACGTCCTCTCCGAACGGCCACTCGTCGCGCAGCTCCTCGCTGCCGCGCTCGTCGTACTGGGCGTAGTCGGCGCGGCGCACGTCGCTGCCGAGCAGGCACGAGCGCGCGGCGGAGATAGCGTCGGCGCGCTTGAGGTAGACGCCCTCGATCTCGGAGCTCCGGCTGCGGTCTTTGCTCTCGTTGTCGTACTCGACCTTGGTCTGGATGACGTAGTGCAGGGGCCCCGCCCCCGGCGGCAGCGCGATCTCGGCCGGGTCCTCGTTGCTGCAGTTGAGGTTCTCCTCGTTGGGCGTCGTCACGATGCTGACCAGGAAGTCGTGCGGGCCGGTGCGCACGGCGTGCGCGATGACGCCGTCGCCGTACGGCCAGACCTTGGCGTCCGGCTCCTCTGCGGCGTCTTTGGGCGGCTTGGTCTCGTATAGCTCGAAGTCGGACGGGAAGTAGCCCAGGCCCTCCAGCGCCTTGGCCGAGAACTCCTTGGCGGCCTGGAGGTCGGCGTGCGTGCCCAGCGGCAGGACGGTGGAGATAGGCATGGCAGGGTCTTGAGAGCCGTCTGCCACGGTGAGGATGGTGTGGTAGAGGGAGGTTGGGATGTCGTATTTTGGCTCGTTGAGCGGACCCATTGTGAGTGTTGAGACTAGGTCTTTTACTGAGGTGTGTTTGGTTTGATGTTGTTGACTGCGATGTGTTTGTTTCGATGTTGTTGACTGAGGTGTGTTTCGTTTGATGTTCACTGCGGTGTCGGTGACAGGGCTGGAGGATTGTTCGCGGGCGACTTCGCCTAAATATTTCATTCCCCTTCACATGGTGCGCTCCAACGAATGCAGATTCCGATCAGGGACCGAGAGCTCGACTCGAGCCTTCTGGTTCTGGCACAGGAACGTGTCATAATGGCATCATGTCAAACTTTGCTGCGAGTGCGCAACCACAACTTTTTGGAGATGGTGGAAAGTCGGGTCACGCCATATTTCCGTGTTCGTCAGTTTGGAAGGGACGAATGGTGCTCCAAGTCACGCCCTTACTTAGGAGCATGATTGATTTGAAGCATGGAAACTGCCCAGGAGCCTGCTTCCCCAATCACAGGACCAAGAAAATTCGCCGCGCTGCGAATGCGGGGTGATCAACGATCATGTTATTGGAAATGGTTGAGCCGAAAAGCGGAAGCTCATCATGATCAGCTGACATCAACAATAGACCTGGGCCGCTCCAGGTGGTCAATCGCCGATACTAGGTGTGCCGCTAAGATCGTGTTATGTAATCAGTTGATGACATTGTGCAGGTTGGTGGGGTGAAGCAACCTCAAGATCGAGGGAGCTCCTACTCTCCTCGGGATTTGGACCCCAGTTCCAGTCAGTGACAGAGGATCGAATGTGAGCAGCCGGAGGGTCGCCGGAAGATCGAGTTGCGGACGGGAATCCACTACGCTCCGTACCTGTAGTCGAGAAATGAGTGGATCCCGGGATGTCGCCGACTGTGCATCTGTCATCGTCACCCCATCAAATCATCTGTTTCGCAAAGGCCGGAGAGCTTCATTACTAATAATTCATCGGGCAAAATCGCGCCGCGTGGGAAGATGGCGATACATAAGAATGATGGTTGTCTGTTGGACCACCAGGTACTGGAGTTAGGTAGTGGTCTGCCTCAATGCTGCGAATCATCAATCTTCTCAATCGTCGCAAGTCCAACCTCATCAAGGCCATGGCTACCAACCAAGAACCAACGCCCCGAAACGTCCTCATCGTAGGCGGCGTCGCGGGAGGCATGTCGTGCGCAACCAGACTCCGTCGACTGGACGAACGCGCGAAGATCACCGTGATCGAGAAGGGTCCCTACATCAGCTACGCCAACTGCGGCATCCCGTACGCGCTTGGCGGGGTCATCGAGTCTGAGGCGAAGCTGCATGTGATGACGGCAGAGAAGGCGAAGAGCTGGTTCAACATCGATGTCCGGCTGAACACGGAGCTGGTGTCCATAGACAGGCACCAGAAGAAGATCAGAGTCCGTTCTGCTGGGGATTCGGAAGATGCAGACACAGGCACTCTCCTCCTTTATGACAAGCTTGTCCTCGCCCTCGGCGCCGAGCCGTTCCGACCTCCCATCCCAGGCATCGACGCCGCCCACGTCTTCACTCTCCAAACGATCCCAGACTTGAACAAAATCGACGCATTCATCATCAAGGACGGCGGCGGCGGCGGCGGCGGCGGCGGCGACACGCAGGGTCTCGGACTCGGATGCCAGCACGCTGTGGTCATCGGTGGAGGCTTCATCGGCCTCGAGGCGGCTGAGAACCTGGCTCTGCGCGGCCTCAAAGTCACCCTCCTCGAGGCGCTGCCGCACGTCATGCCGCCCATCGACGCAGATATGGCCGAGCCTCTCCATGCCGAACTGCGCCGCAACGGCGTGCGCGTGGTCACGAACGCTCGCATCGCCGAGATTCGCGGGCCTTGCATCTCTTCTGGGGGTGATGAAGAGCACACCCCTCCATCCGTGGTCATCAGAGGGGCCGGGATGGCCGGGGCGGGCGAGCAGGAGCAAGAGGTGATCCGCGCGGACGTGGTGCTCGTCGCGACGGGTGTGCGGCCTCGAGCGGCTGTTGCCCAAGAGGCCGGGCTGTCTGTGTCCCGTGGAGCCGTCGTGGTGGATGCCCACATGCGCACGTCTGATGAGCACGTGTACGCGGTCGGCGACATGGTGGCCACGCCCAACCTCGTTACGGGTACGGACGCGGTGCTGGCGCTCGCCGGGCCCGCCAACCGCGAGGGCCGCATCGCAGCCGACCACATCTGCGAGCGCACCGCCTCCCAGTATCGCGGCAACGTCGGCACGTCCGTGTGCAAGGTGTTCGGCCTCACGATCGGCTCGGTGGGACTCTCTGCCGAGGCGCTGGCGCGGACCACGCCTGACGTGCGGTTCGACTGGGTCACGGTGCATCCGCCCGACCACGCCGGCTACTACCCTGGGGCGTCTCCGCTGACCACCAAGGTCATCTTCAAGGTGCCCTCCGGCCGTCTTCTGGGCGCCCAGATTGTCGGGGCGAAGGGCGTCGACAAGCGGGTTGACGTCCTCGCCGTTGCGATGCGGGCCGGCATGACGATCGAGGACCTGGAGCACCTCGAGCTGGCCTACGCGCCGCCCTATGGCTCGGCCAAGGACCCGGTCAACATGGCCGGGTTCGTGGGTGGCAACGTGCTCCGGGGCGACGTGCGCATCGTTCACGCCGCGTCTCTGGCTTCCTCCTCGTCGTGGCCTTCTATGTCTCTGGCCTCGTTCAGCCAGGTTGTCGACGTGCGCTCGCCTGCGGAGTTCGAGAGGGGCCACCTCCCCGGCGCAGTCAACATACCGATTGGAGAGTTGAGGCATCGCATGGAAGAGATCCGGAAGGATGGCGGGCTTGTTTTGGTCTACTGTTGGGTCGGGTACCGGGGATATCTGGCATATCGGGTGTTGCGGCAGTCGGGATACGACGTGTACAACCTGGACGGGGGATTCAAAGCCGTCAAAGAGGGCGGGTTTGATTCACTTGTTGCTTGAGTTTGGTTGCTTTGCTGTGTGTACATAAGATGGGTTTGGGGCGGTCAGGGTTAATTTCGTGTTCGTGTCGCATCGTCAGGGAATCATTAATAAATCTACTCTCATCCCTTCCCGCATCCGCCGGACAAACACCTCGCATACCTTTTTTTGATGAAAACCTCCTGGTCAGTTCTGTAGGTGTCATGGGGTGAGCACAGGCAACTTGCGATGGGTTAGGAGTTGGCAGCCTCTGGGCGGTCTGTCGAGGTGCAAGTGACCTCCTTTTTCGCGACCCCCTTTTTCGCGACCCCTTTTGCTTCTAGCTAGCGAACCAGATGTGGACCCATCCCCTGCCGCAATATATGCTAACTATGCTCCCTCAAGTTCACGAGACAGGCAATAAGAAGCCAGAGATATCTCAAGGCTTAAGACTAAATTTGACTCTAAGAGTGACGCACCGAAGCTAGACATCCTGATGCACGCCAGCAATCCACCCACGCCGGCCAGTGATAAACTAACTCTTAATAACTGTCCTTCACATTCCATCCTTGATCATCGCGTTTATCAGCAACACATTCCGATCCCCATTGGTCTCGCTCCACTCATTGTCGTAATTCAAGCCGTACGGCCAGAAATGCCCGCCGCCGCAGTTGATCACGGCCGAGCCGCCGTCCCACGACCGCAGCAGCGGCAGCGCCGTGGCCCAGTCCTTGGCCGCGCACTTGCGGTCGAACGCGGCCGTCTGCCCTACGCCGAGGGTGTGCCCGATCTCGTGCAGCGCCGTGCGCTCGTTCATGTAAGCGCGGTCCCTCCCGAACCGCACGTCGCCGTTGTAGCTGGCCTCGGCGGTGGGCACCCCTGTGGCGTAGTAAACCTTGAGCGCCTTGCTAGCCGTCCCGAGCCGGGCGTGACGGGCGATGGCCAGTTTGATGGCGGCTTCGATGCGGGTGTAGGCGTCTTGTTGGTCTGCTGTCGGGTTTGCCGCTTTGATCATCGTGTAGGTGATGGCGCAGGAGGCGGTGGACGCGCAGGCCGCTGCTGCTAAGGCGATGAGGGGGAGCCGCATATTTGTGTAGCTCATTTTTTTTCTGCTATGTTTGGCATATTAGATCTTTGGAAAGATTCTCGCTTGACCTTTTGTATTATAAACTCAGGCTCCAAGAATTCAACCCGGAAATTTCTCCCCACCTCGGTCGAAGAATTCCCCGCCTGTGTGCTATTTTCCCGACAAGCAATGAATGGCCAACCCCTGAAATGCTACCATGTGGAGGAACTTTATGTCTTGGCCTATATAGCCGGCCATTCTATCCCTTCTTTTCGGAAGGTCAACGCACCGTTCCCGAATTGAGCTGCAGCATACATATAAGGGATGGATATGGGTCCTTTCTTCTAATTAATAGTAGTCTTGCCAAGATCAAGGTGCCACCTGTACGTACATACTTCGTGAAAGGCCAGCCGGGGAAAATATATCAACAGTCTCTTTCCCGATGTGCACTTCCTGACGTGGTAACCTTCCTCGCAAAAAAATCTTGGCCTGTGTTGCTGCGCACAGCCAACTTGGTCACAATCCCTTTAACACAAAATAACCATGAAAAAGAGCAAAATCTCTCACAACCGAAGGCGAGCGACAGCCCTATGGTGCCACCGCCGGCAAATGTGATTATGCTCGTGACAGTTTCTCTTCCTAGAAGGGCCTCAGGCTAATCACTCATGTCTCGCTGAGCTCCTGGTACTAGGTAGATACTGCACTGGCTGCTCTACGATCGTTCTTTTTCCGATCTTTACAACGTCCCCGAATTACTTTTCAACGCTTATAGTAAATATGGCTATGGTTGTGCATGGCCTGATAGAAACGAAACACTCAGGAAACCCTCAGTAGGTGTTGAACACAACTGATGAATCTCCCAGCCCCTCTCTAGCACCATTCGAGCTCTCCGCACCAAGAAACCAGAGGCATCCCTGAGCCCTACACCTTCCGCCCTCGCCTCAAGCCCTCAGCTTCTTCCCAACCGACCTCTCCACTACCGCATCCTGGAACACCTCCCACCCCTCAGCCATAGGGATCCACTCGCCCACAACCGGCTCTGTCTCGTTGACGCCGCCGCCGTTGCTTCCATCATCGATCGTGCCCGGATCGGCAACCCTCCACGAGCAGCCGACCTCGGTCCACATGGATAGGTCGCAGTGCGTGCCGCCGCAGTAGCCGTCGTCGCGGGCCGACATGACGAGGCAGCGCTTTCCCTGGCCGTCGAAGTAGAAGTGCGCCCGGAAGTTGCTCCAGTCGACGCAGAGCGAGTGCAGACCGGGGACGGCCGTGGCGCGGCAGCCGTCGCTGGCGTCGACTTTTGCGAAGCCGAAGGCCGTGATGAAGTAGGCGTTGCCGCTGTTGCAGCCCGTGCCGCCCGAGAGGCACCACGTGTTGACCACCATCATGTCCGCTAGCGCGCCGGCTGCGGCGGCGGCAATGAGGAGGATGAGCTTGCTGAGGCCGAGGTGCATGTTGGCGAGCTTTTGGTGTTCTGCTTGAGAGATGGTAGGTTGGGGCTTACAGCCAGGAGTGTGTATATTGGATGGAGCGAGACCGGGTAGGGGGGAGACTACCAGATTTGCAATAAGGCTGCCTTGATGTGATAATTGGGGCTCTGGTCTTGGTGCTGAGGTATGAGTTCAAAACTTCATATCAACGGGGGAGATTCCTTGACTTTATATATCCGCTCAGAGTCTCAACTCGACTGACTAAATGCTCACTCAGTTCTCGGATTCGGACTGTTGATTTTCCCCTTCACTTGCCAAGTTCAACCCCTTTCTCACAGCGCATATGTTGATGCCTTCATCATGGCTGGTCGAACTCTCGGCCATTGTTGCCATTGTTACACAAACAGATTGAACGTCTCTTGTCCTTTCCTCTCACAATGCAAGGACCGTCACAACGCCCCACGCTCATTCAATTCGATATGTCGTGGCTTGATGCCGAATGTTGCCACCGTGGCATCAGGCTCTCGACTACAAGCGGCAAGGAGTTTGGAAGTCTGACAAGTGTCTGACGAGTTGATGACAACCAGTGAGACTGATGAGGTCTTCGCAGGTCTCGGCGAAGAGACTATGCCAGATCGGTGTCGCCAACCTCTTGGCTCGAGTGTGGTATTACATGCGCGGGACCGGTTGCCTATAATCTAATCATGTGATCAGGGGCCAGGACGGTTACCTCATGCATGCAGAATCGTTCCCCTCAACAATTTCTGCACTGCATCCCGCCCTGGCGCCCGCGCATGAGAGCGAGGACCGGCCTTTTCCGGCAGACTTATACAATAGATGCAGGCCCAGACCTCAGTAACATGAATTAAAACTATGCAAGGTACATGTTTCGATATCAGGCACCGTTGGCGCTTTCCATTGATGCTATTGGCTAGTTCCCTGGTTTTTGGGGCTCAACGTGCTCCCATTGCCAAGGCTGAAGGCCCCCAATGCCACCCAAGGGTCCATGCAGCGAGGGGGCTCGATTCCACCTAGAGAAATTCTTTTAGCGAAGGGATCTTATGTAACGAACTCATTCCGAGCGGACTATCATTGGTTAGACTTGGTAACAGATCCCCCGAAGACTTGCATGTGCCGCCTGGGAAACCGGGGTTTGGGCTCGGCACGCTGCTTGTCATCGTGATCTGGTCGTTAACTCATTATGACCGCTTGCGTCTATTGTTCCTAGAAATACGGGCGCTTACCTCACTCACGATTCCAGCACTCGATGCGAAGAAGTTCGGCCGTCTTATTCCGCCTATCGGCGGCACATTATGAGCTGGTTTGCAATATCACCAAAGCAGTATACAGCCCCATTCAACGAAATCGTATTGTCGTATTTGAGGGACACCGCACGTACATGTGTCCTCCAAGAACACCAAGAACTCGACGAAGAAGTTGGATATTTCACTGAAAGATGTGTTATGGCCGAGGGTGTCCCGCGGAGCCTCGAGTGGTGGAAGCTTGAACACGCTGAACTCTGTCCTGCGCTTATTCAATATCGTCAACAAGCAGTGTCATGGCGACCTAATCTATATAGGTATCTTTGGTCTCGCTGTGATGCCGTGCACTGCCTATGTGGTAAGCTGCAGTTCCTGTGCGACTACAGTGAGAATCCCAACCGTCAGCCCAAATGAGGCGGCGCCGAGTTTACTTGGCGATCATGGTGTGGTCGAGGCCGAGTGCACATGAACCGTACATCCATCTCTTGAATCAATATGACAAATCTGTTGTCGGCCACTCCAGCGGGAAATGAACCAGAGAAAAAAAAAATCAATGAACTTCAGGCTGGTGCAATTGGGCTATCACATATGCCCACTGCCGGCTGGTACAGACAAAGAAAAAGAAATAAAAACGAAACAATTTGGGATCCCATGCCATTTCGAACTCAGCTCGTCGGTTTGGACCATCAGGACTTAACCAGCTTACCCTCTGACACCGACCCCGCTGAGTTCGATCATTGGAAGGTGGGGTTGCAAAGTTGACTTATGAAGGCATGGCTCGGTCAGGCCAGTTGACGTCATTGAGGCAGCCGTGAATCAATTTGCTTGCCTGGCGCCTGCCTTGCTGCCTGCCTGCTCCCCCCCTGAAATCTCTCCAAAGCCTAGGAACGTCAAAGGTCAACGTAATTTCACTCATGCTACCTTGTCACTTTCTAGGCTGCCGCACCGCCAGCATCACCAACACCTCCCTCCCGTCTTATGACATTCTCTTTGTTGAACCACTGGGTGCACCTTTCTGCACCCATGAGGAACTAGTTGCCTCAGTCATCAAGGCATCCACCTCCAACAGACCTCAGGTCACGTGGACCCTCAGGAGTCGCCTACAAAAGCACTCCCTCCGGCCCACGCGTAGACTAGCTTTTTCTCTTCCTCGTACATCATCAGAATCAACAGATTGGTTTACCACACGCGTGTCTTTTCCAATTGGAACCCTGGCCTTCCAACGCTCTTCGTATTTCTTTCCCATACTTTCGTACCACACATTCATTCCTTCACGTAACCCGGCCCCTCCCACAACCCGTCAAAGACACGACATGCAGTGTCCGTCTGTAATCGCACCATCCCGCGGGCATCTGCGTAGGCCACGATAACAAACTAGGTGAGGGCCATCCGGGTCCCCATAACGATCGAGAAGGCACAGGGGACAATTCGTAAAGGGTACTTGTTGGAAGGCCAGGGTTCCAATTGGAAAAGACACGCGTGTGGTAAACCAATCTGTTGATTCTGATGATGTACGAGGAAGAGAAAAAGCTAGTCTACGCGTGGGCCGGAGGGAGTGCTTTTGTAGGCGACTCCTGAGGGTCCACGTGACCTGAGGTCTGTTGGAGGTGGATGCCTTGATGACTGAGGCAACTAGTTCCTCATGGGTGCAGAAAGGTGCACCCAGTGGTTCAACAGTACTAGTAGTATCAACACCGGAATCATCATCGACCCACCGAGTCACCGTTCGGACCACCACACTATCAGCCCTCGGGAACCGACCCGTCTTGATGACATTTGGGGCGGAGCACCCATGCTCAGTTTTTCTTAATTCTCAGCCTCAATGAAATATATGTTCTGTATAGTGACGAGTGAACTAGGTAAACGCTGGGCCTTGCTACCTAGTACCTAGAGGTGTCCATGATCAAGCCAGTCCACCCAGATGATTCGACCCTCCTGGAAAACACATTTCCAAACCGGTCCTGCCCATCTTTGCCCTCCTCTAGCCAGGTTGCGGCGCTCACTTCTCGTCACAAGAAGAAAAAGCGGCGAGCTTCCTCCCAAGGCACAAAGCTCGCTCATACTCACGTAGAGGAGGACGGAAACCGCCTCGTAACCCAGCTCCAAATACGCCCACCCAGCTGATCAGGAACCTCGTACGGGATCCAATGGCCCGAATGAACGACGTGGGTCTCCAGATCTGGCAGCAGGTGCCTGTTGTTCTCGATGAACTCGTGCCTGCCCACCGCGTCGCCGTAGGAGCCCACAAACAGCACGGGGAAGGTCAAGTTCAGCAGGCTCGGGGAGATGGTCAGGTCCGACACGCGGTGCACGTCCGTGATCGTGGCCCTGTACCAGTTGAGCGGCGCCGCGAAGCCGTCGCGCTTCATCCTGCGCAGGAAATCCCTTCGAAACTCCGGGTCGTGCGCGTAGGGCTTCAGGTTGGGGGGCGCGTCGTTCAGCGGGTGCGTGCCGGCGAGGAAGGAGCGCACGGCACCGTACTGGCACCAGAGTGTCCTCATCCACGTGAAGCCGTCGTCGCCCGGCGAGTCGCTGTGGGCGAGCTGGTAAGACCTCGTCAGGTTCGCCTCTAGGGCCGCTGCTCCGCCTGCTGTTCCGTCGGGGTTGCTGCTGCCGAAGAGCTCCCAGTAGGCGTAGAGCGGGTATCCGACGAGCTGCTCGTAGAGGAGGTTGTTGGCGGTGAGGTTGAAGGGCGGGGCGTTTGGGTCGAGGGTTGGGAGGAGGTAGCTGATGCTGACGAGGACGAGCCCCCTGGTGTAGCTGCGCTTGTGGTGGATGAAGCGGCTTGCGAGACCGACGCCCCAGTCGTGGCCGACGACGATGACTGACGAGATGTTCTGCGCGTCAAGGATCTCGACCATGTCCTGCGACTGCATTGCATAATCATACGCGGCTGGTCCGAGCGGCTTGTCGGTGCCATCGTAGCCGAGGAGGTCCGGGGCGATGATGCGGTTGGGGAAGGGCGTGGGGCCTTGGTTGAGGATGTGGTCGATTGTGCTGGACCAGAGGGCGGCGTTGTCGGGGAAGCCGTGGAAGAAGAAGAGGGCTGGGGCCGAGAGGTCGGTGGCGGCCGTGATTGGCGTGGTGTAGTAGGTGTACTTGATGCCGCGTGTGGTGGTTAGCGTATGGCGCTGGAGATGAGATGGGTGGTGGTTGTTGTTAGCTGGCTTGTTCGGAGAACCCAGGACCAGAGGCGAAGGGAAGACGGCGACGCTCGCGAAGAGTGTCGACAGCTTCATTGCGACGGTGAGTTTGTTGCTGGCAACTTGGGATGCGGAGGGTGAGGTTGCAGAAGTCTCGTACTCGCTGCGTCGCAGTCGGCTCGGTTGTCGATCGGCGTTTTTTTTAAAAAAAGGGGAGTGAGAAGGTTCTCGAAGTGTGTCACAAAGAGCTCCGCGGTTGCGTGAGATTGGAGCCGCCACCGCTGGTATTTATGGGAGTGGAGGAGGTGCAAGGATCGGGCCATCATTCACTCCATGGTTTCCCCAGGCGGCGAAGGGAGCACGCAAGCAGTGAATCGACATGCAAAAGAAGGGATTCACGGTTTGTCAGCAGACTCACTGAATAATTATCAGGCGAAAGCTGTAAGCGCAAGGTGCCATCCGACGCTTCCTTTTTACCCAATACAGGTACAATTCGCACCGGCGGGACGGTTGACTTATCCAATCCTGTCGCAAAGCCAAATGAATGTCTACGGCCCAGAATTCTAGAAACAATCTTGGGCACGAAAGCTTAGGAGTGCTGTGCCAAGTCGGGCGGGGCCCTCTAGTGAGTCTCCATGGCGGCCGCAGTCGGCCGCACTGGCACGTTAGGTTACCACCTCGCCGCTTACTTACTCCACGGCAGTGAATCACGGGTGCAATCAAGGGAGAAATGCTCCCCGTTCCTGCAGTTCTCCGATGGCTGCCTGCTCTCGTCATAATGTCATCGCAATGACAAATTTTATCAATGCAGCATGAGGCATCTTGGTTGATATTTAGCTGGAGCAGCAGGATCCATGTTGACGAGGCTCTGCGGAATATGCCGAAAATGCGGTCGACCTACTAGGTAGCTGGTACATAAGAGACCAGTGGATATTACGGCTAGATATCAGATACGTTCTAGGAGCCGGGTTCCTTGCACTCCTGAAAGCTGGGCGAGATACGAGTGGAGTTGAAACAAGGACAACATACTATGTTTTATCGCCTCTCCCCCCACATGACGTTGTGATAGTATCTACATCGTCTCGCAGCCTTGTTCCAAGCGCCCCACAGCAGACGAGCAGACCCGAACGGCGCCAGTTTGTATGCGCATGTTACAAGCAAGAGAATTGCCTTTCAAGGCCAAATAACTTTGCTAGATTTCGCCCTGGCCTGGTCCTCACAATGATACCGTTGTTATACTAGCGTCTGCGGCTCTGCTGTAGTAGCCTCCTTGGTGTTAGGGGGTCTTCGGCTGTGGAGCCGGCGATCGTCGCCGAACCGGAACCGTCCCCTTGGAAAGAACGGACCTTGGAATAAGCGACCCCATCTACTGTACATATCAACCTCGCGTACCGGAAGATAGTAGACCAGTCCCCATGGATACAGTAGCCGAATTTGCTTATCTGGCTGGCAATGCAGCCGAGACGGGTCTGGTTTGATGCACCCGCCCAGGTCACGTCTTGGCAGGGGGCACCAAATGCCGTGCGCTAATATCGCTTCGCACCCCACCAGTACCACCACCGGAAGCTACTGCCATTTCCCCAGCGCCTTTCATCCTGGTCTCGAGATTTTCGTAAATGTTTTCTTTCTCAGTCGACTTGGCGGGTGCGAAGAAGAGATGAATGGGCTAATTGATGAGTGATGATGTGAACCCAGAGTGAAGCATGCAGGCTTGCTGCTTGCTTTCTCCTCATCGCACGATCACACCAACTCCTCACTGGACTTACCATCCGTGCAACAAGTTGGACTTCCTCATTCGCGATTGACCTTCCCCAAAGAAACATTAGAATCGTCCCGGCGATGACCCGACCGAACGCATATGTAGGATCGATCCGTCGATCAGCTTATCTCCCCAACCAAAGAAAAACAAAACAAACCACATGAAAGTGAAGGGAAAGCATGGAATCCCCCCTCTCAGGCTGTTCGTCCGTTGCGACGGAACGCGGGACGTATCAGGAGGACTCTCCCGGCCGATAAGATACAGCACAAAATCCCAACGTCGACCCCCATCATTTCTCCTCCCTCTTGCTAGCTGTCGTCGTGACAGACTTGGATGCTGTTTGTTGTCTACTTGTAATTTTTTTTATATTAGATGCCGCCTCACTCATTCGGTAGCAATGGCATTACCACCACCACCACTCCGTCGTTCCCGTTTCTCAACGTCATTATTATCAATAGTCCTGGTATTATTGGTATGGCTCGATATCGTCGCCGCTTCCCTCCTCAACTCCACCACCGTAAAAGGCCGCCCCTTCCCGCGCCTCATAGACGCGACGCTCGACGACCTATCCCGTGGCCTATCCGAAGGCCTCTTCACGAGCGTGGACCTGACCAAAGCGTACCTCGCGCGAATCGTAGAGGTGAACCCGCAACTCCACGCCGTGACGGAGATCAACCCGGACGCGCTCGCCATCGCGGCGGAGATGGACGCCCTCCGCGGCCGGGGAGGCGGCGCCCTCAAGGGTCCCCTGCACGGCATCCCGGTCCTGATCAAGAACAACATCGCCACGGCCGACGACATGAACAACACGGCCGGCTCCCTCTCCCTGCTGGGCGCCACCGTCCCACGAGACGCGCACGTGGCCAAGAAGCTGCGCGAGGCCGGTGCCGTGATCCTCGGCAAGGCGAACCTGAGCCAGTGGGCGAACTTCCGGAGCAGCAACTCCAGCTCCGGGTGGAGCGCGCACGGCGGGCAGTGCCTGGGCGTGTACTTTGCGAACCAAGATCCCAGCGGCAGCTCCTCCGGCAGCGGCGTGTCGGCGAGCCTGGGCCTGGCGGCCGCGACGCTGGGCACGGAGACGGACGGGTCCATCCTGAGCCCCAGCATGAGGGGCAGCCTCGTGGGGATTAAGCCGACGGTGGGGCTGACGAGTAGGGACCTGGTGATACCCATCAGCGAGCACCAGGACACGGTGGGCCCCATGGCCAGGACGGTGAGGGACGCCGCGAGGGTGCTGGGCGTGATCGCGGGCGTGGACGAGAACGATAACTACACGTCCGCCATCCCCAACGGCGGGAAGAACCTGCCGGACTACCTGGCCGGATGCAGCCGTCCCCTGCGTCTCTGGGGCGCGCGCATCGGCGTGCCCGCCAACGTGCTCGAGCTGATCTCCGGCGAGTTCGGTGTCAACGCCAGCACGGACGCCGAGTTCGCCGCGTTTTCCAATGCGCTCGAGGTGCTGCGCCGCGCGGGCGCGGAGATCGTCGAGGACGCGAACTTCACGGCCGCGAGGGAAGCGCTGACCGAGTCGCAGGACGAGATCATCGTGCTCAGGGCGGACTTCATCTCGAACCTGGCGGGGTACTTCGCGAAGCTGAGCAGCAACCCGCGGGGCATCAGGAGTCTGGCCGACATGAGGGAGTTCGTGAGGAGTCACCCTGTGGAGGAGGAGTATCCCGATCGGAACACGGCCACGTGGGATGATGCGCTCGATGTGCAGGAGTTCAACAATTCGGATCCTAGGTTCTGGGAGGCGTACCAGAGAGATCTGTTCCTGGGTGGTGACGGTGGGCTTCTGGGCGCGATCGAGAGGTATGATTTGGATGCGGTGGTGCTCCCCTCCAGCTGGGCGAGTTCTTGGGCGGCGATCGTGGGTGCGCCTGCCGTGACGGTGCCTATGGGGTATTATCCGGATGATGCGCCAGTCACTATGAACAGGAGAGGGGATCTTGTTGATACGGGTCCTGGGGTGCCGTGAGTATTATTGTTTACCCTCCGTACTTTCGTCCATCTTTGTTGTGAAACTCCTTCTCAGGCAGACTGACTGACTGGCTGAATGACTGACCTCTGGGGACTGGGTCTGCTAGATTCGGCTTGAGCTTCTTGGGCGCTCACTTCACGGAGGAAAAACTCATCGCGCTGGCGTACGCATTTGAGCAACGCACACTCGTAAGGGACAAGCGTCCCCCCGTTATCTTGCCCAAGGCTGAGATCGGTGACTTTGCCGGATATTGACGAATTTGGTCTCGAGGAAGAGACGCCTTGCTGTAAATATCTTCGGGGAGCATGTAGCAATCTTGTGGAATAATTCTTTGGTGTTTCCGGATGCGGATGTAATCCATGGTGAGCGACCAAAAAAGACATGCTAAGCAGGAGGGCAAGAGGAGAAAAAAGGAAAACTGACAAAAAGCCCATCAGGCAAGACCTTCTGCAATGAGGCCCAGCTGGAAAGCGTCAAGACTGTCACGCGTGCAGGCACGTGATGATAGTGAGCGTGGGACCACGCTTAGTCACGCTCGTTTCACCAGTCTCCTTTGTAATTAAATAG